>PYAF01004431.1:92263-102264 GCA_007407185.1 Glycine tomentella
TTATTCAAACAAAAAAGATTAATTCGTTAACTCTAATTAACAATGAATACTAGAAAAATATATAACATGCGCGATTTTGATAAACTTTTGATTTCTTTATTATAATATTAATTAGTTACATATAATCAATAATATAATGCCTTAGATCAAATTTTGGCTATTGTGTACTTAAATCGATAGAATTTTGATAGAAGTTTATTATAGAATGTTAAACATATTAGTAAGTTTTATTATAGATTCTTATTAATAGATTTTTTTAATATAATTTGATTTAAAAGAGAAAAAAGAATGTGGAAAAATTTTAATAGAATAATTATTTAAGTAGAAATCATAAAATCAATCCAATTAAATTATAAAAGATTGATTTTATTTGTTTCAGATTTAATATTAAATTCAAATTAAATCACATATAAACTTTATGTTTAATTCAGATGACTTATTATACAAAAATTCAAACCAAATCGCCCTACCAACACTCCTACTATTAATTACATTTAACTAATATGTTTGGCTGAGTATTAGATCGATTATGCATTAATAATCATGTTATGTGAACTATTTGTCACAATAGTAAACGACGTGATCAAATGAGCATGAGTAGTTTAGACCAAATTGATAATGTGTGTCATGTGTAGGTGTTGGGGCTGCTTGGAATACTGCTGATGTGCATTATGGTTCAGCTGTAGCGGTCTTTGGTTTAGGTGCTGTGGGTCTCTCTGTAAGTGAAAGCTTTGGTTAATTCGCTGCAATTAAAATAATAGTTAAAACGTAATTTTAATCTTTTTATTTTTTAATTTATAATTTTAGACCTCTTATTAAAAAAAAGAGATATACAATCCAATCTCTTAGGCTTTCAATCAAGAAATTTCATCTTATAATCCAATTTAATATGTTTTGACAACTTTTAAAAGTTTTTCAGTTGACTTCCGGTCAGAACGATTTATCTTACGTTATATTTAGAAGGTGTATTTGATTAGGATTTTCAAAGATTATTTTGAAAAAAAAAATCTCATAAATTTAAAAAGATTTTATAATAATGTAATGATTATTAAGATTTTTCTTAAAAAAATTATGATTAAAATTTTGTAGTTTAAATTTTAATCAACTTACAACAACTAAATTTATAAGATTTTAAAAAACAATTATGAATTTATAAGATTTTAAAAGATTTTATAAATTTTTATAAAACATTCAAATTTTAACAAATAAATGATAAGTTTTGAATAGAAAAAAGTAAAATCAATACAAAATTTTATAATTCTTTTAGAAAGTATTTTAAAATCACAATCCATTCTTTAGAAAGGAAACCAAAGCTACAGAGACATGTAAACTATTGTCTAATAAAAAAAAAATTAAACTTTGGAATTCAGCGTTAACAGAAAATCTTGGGGTTTTTAATTTTCTGGAAAGGGTTCACACAACTTGGTAAAAAAGGCTATAGTTATAGGGGATCCAGTCAGCTTTAGGAGAATTTTCGCAAATAGCTTGCGAGTATGATTTAATGGAGAAGTTATAAGAACGTTTATAAGCTGTTAAAGAAAAAACTTTTGGTACACAGAAACAGGCACAATAAAAAGAGAAACGAAGGAGAAGCTTATGGCTTTAAAATGATAGAGCGGCCACAAATTTATTTGCTTTTATGTTACTTTTGTTTAGAAGCTTGGTGCTGCGTGTCCAAGTTAGAAAGACATTTTTTAATCTCATCACTTCTCCAGTAGTGGACTTTATTTTCCAAAGGATACCTTTTTTCTTTGTTTCGGTGCCACAAGCCACAAGCAGGGTAGTGGGATTGTTAATAATAGGTAGGGATGGCAAAACGGGCTTGGCTCGCAGGGTCGACCTGCTTAGCCCGTAAAAAAATACGGACTGGGTTGATAATATCAATCCGTAAATCAAAAGTGGGACGGACCAATCCGCTGCGCAAAATTGCGGGTCAAACGCGGGGCGGGACGGACCAGTCCGCTGGGCATATATTATTTAAATATTAAAATTAAATAAATATATTTAACATTTTGAAATAGGTATATTCTTTAAATTTATAATACTCTTTCACACTCTCATAATTAACTTCTAAGTTTTAATATTAAAATGGTTATGATAATAATACTTTCAAATAGTCTTTCATTACTAGCATATTACACTTTTGGACAGTTTATAACCGTAAATTTCATTTGCAAATGGTGTAATTTTGTGAATTATCACATGACATCATTTATTTAGCATTAATTTTAAATTATTTACTTTTATTTAAGTTTGTGTTTTTTTAATTATCATATTTGTATTTTTTTTATAATTTTTTGTATTTTATTTTATTTTTTAAATTTTTGATACGGGCTGGAACGCTAGCCCGCTAACCCGCATTAAAGCGGGGCGGACTAGTATTTGTAGCCCACTTTGCAAAAGTGGGCCGGGGCGCCCCGTTTTTTTGCGGGCTGGCCCGTTTGCCATCCCTAATAAGAGGTTAATTTAAGAGATATGGGCAAGGAAAAAAGAGGAAAAAAGAAAAAAGAAAAGGAGGAAGAAACAGGTAGAAAAAGAAAAAAGTCAAAAAGATATCAAGAATATATATGCAATTGTTTGACATGTATGGTATTTATATTTTTTATTAAAAAATCTCATAAAATTCATCAAAATTTATTTTTTAAAAAAATATTAAAATTTGGAGACTTTTAAATACCATAAGACTTTTTATAAGTTATAAAAAATCATAATTAAATACCAACAAATTTTATTATACTCTTTGAAAAGTCTTAATAGTCTTGATTGAATATCATAATACTTATTTTTATCATTTAAAAATCTCAATTGAATATTACAAAAAAAATTCATATATTTTTTTTAAAATCCTTCAAAATCTTAATTGAATACATCTTCTTAATAATTTAGCCTACATAAAGCCATCGAGTTTCTATTTGAGAAATGCTAAAGACTCATTCGACAAATCAGGCAACCCAATTAAAGCACGACAATTGGCAAACGCTTTTTAAAAACTTTTTTCTTCCAAATTCGCCCTTCTCACTCAACTTTTATGTCCAATTTTAGCCCTTTCCATCAGTCTATCACATGCTCCTCCCTCTTCGTTTCTCACATGCATGCACCCTTTTGACATTGGCAAAAGAACCAAATCAATCGAATTCAAATGGATTTTTGCATCCTAAGATATTGGGTCAAAAGTTATGTTGTTATGCTGTGTTCCAGATGAATTTTTGTTGATAACATTACATTCATAAATAAACTTTAGAATCAACAATTAAGAAACCAATCTTCCACCGTTAGAACCCGGAGTTGTTGAAGTACTCCATCACCACCTCCTTGTCACATCCACTTCGGGTTCATTAGCCACAGTACTGGCACAAACCCCTACAATCATAGGTTTGTTAGCAATAGCACAGGCACAAACACCTACAATCGTGGTGTAGGTGGCTAGAAAACTTCCATGAAGCACTGTAGTTGTAACATCCTTGACTGTTGATTTCTCGGTAGTTCACACACTATGACACTTCACACGGTGACACTTCACTCAACATTCTTATTGGTCAGAACTTAACAACAAGTGCTTTGAATTAGCAGCTTGAATTCATTTGATGAGTTAAAAGTAAAATATATTGACCAAGGTTACAGCAGAAACTAATCTTATCCTAATATTAAAATAACAAACTAATCTTATCCTAATATCAAAATAACAAACTGATCTTATCTTAATATCAAAATAACAAACTAATTATATCCCAATATGAGTGCAAAGCAATTAGCTAATTTAAATATAAAATAACAAACCAATCTAACAAGCCAATATCTAAATAACAAATATTTCTATAACAAATTAATCTTATCCTAATACTCCCCCTCAAGTTGAAGCATGGAGGGAGGAAATGCCTAACTTGGTGACTGGAAACTCGAATTGTTTGGAGCCGAGAGCCTTTGTCATAATATCAACAGGCTGAGAATTTGTCTGAATATGCTATGTGGAGATAATCTTATTTAGAACATGCTCACGAATAAAATGACAATCCAATTCGATGTGCTTTGTACGCTCATGAAAAACTGGATTGGAGGCAATATGGATGGCTGACTTACTGTCGCAAAACAATTGCATGGGTACTTTGTGGGAGAGACCAAGAGAGCTAAGTAGTGATTTGATCCAAATGAGCTCGGAAGCGACTATTGGCATAGCCCGATATTTTGCTTCAGCTGAAGAACGAGAAATGGTGTTTGGCTTCTTGGTTTTCCAAGAAATGGGACAATGCCCAAGAGTGATGAAGTACCCAATGAGATATTTTCGTGTAATTGGGCAACTAGCCCAGTCTGAATCACAATAGGCTTGAATAAGAAGGTCAGAGTCAGATCGAAGAAGAAGACCTTAGCCAGGATTGGTCTTAATATACCAAAGCACTCGAATTGCGGCATGATAGTGAAGTTGCTTGGGATTCTGCAAAAATTGGGATAGTGTGTGAACCACATAACTCAATTATGGACGAGTTATAATAAGATAGATCAAACATCCGACGATGCGACGATACCATGTAGGATCTTCAAAGGGAGGACCCTTAGCGAGAGCTAGTTTGTGATTAGGGTCCATAGGATGATAAGCGGCTGGTTTACATCCTTGAAGGTCACATTCTTGGAGAATATCCAAGGAAAATTTGTGTTGGCTAAGAAACAAACCAGATTTACTCCTAGCCAACTCAATACCGAGAAAATACTTGAGATTACCGAGGTCTTTAATGTTGAACCAAGTATGAAGATGAGCCTTGACTCGATCACAAAGAGCTAGATCATTTCCTGCCAATAAGATATCATCAACATAGACGAGAATAACAACTAAGTGTGAGCTGTGAGAGTAGGTAAACAAGGTATAATCTGCATGAGACTGGGTGAAATCGAAAGTGAGGAGAGACGTGCGTAGTTTGGCAAATCAGTTTCTATTAAAATAACAAACTAATATTATCCTAATATCAAAATAACAAATTGATCTTATCTTAATATCAAAATAACAAACTGATCCTATCCCTATATGAGTGAAAAACAGTTAGCCAATTTAAATATATAATAACAAACCAATCTAAGAAACTAATATCTAAATAACAGATATTTCTATAACAAACTAATCTTATACTAATAGAACCCTCCACCGATCAAAACCTTTTGTAGGTATCTTTTAGAGATCTCGACAATTTGCTTTAGTTGCTTTCAGAATCAATGATTGTTCCCACAAACCAGCAAAAAGACTTTTTAGCATGCTTTGTCCTCACTCACATGCTTTTCGGGAAACTTTCTAGAAGGTCACTCATCTCATAACTATTCTTAACCAAACACGCTTAACTGTGAAGTTCTTAAGTAATGAATTATTGAAAAGCATATGCATCTTGTTGGTTTAGATAACACCAATTAATTCTTTTAACTCATCCTCAATTGTACAGTCTCACACATGCACAACCTCTGGATCCCTCTCTTCCAATATGATTCGTTGGGGTGTTACATGTCCACCAGCTTCCACCTGGTTCTCAAATCATATTGTACTAGAAGAGAGGTATGCTCTAATAGTATTCGTAACACCCCTGATTGTCGACCTCTTGACAGCTCTCATACTATGACATTTCACATGATGACTCTTCACTCAACATCATTGTTTGTCAGAATCCTCCACCAATCAGAACCCTCCGTAGGTAGCGTTTCTAAGAAGTCGACACTCATGTAACACTTCAATCGAATCACACTAGAATGAAGGGGATCCAAAGGTTGTGCAAGTATGAAACTGTACAACTAGGATGACTTAAAGGAATTAATTAATACTACCTATACAAACAAGATGCATATACTTTTTGGTAGTCTATCACATAAGAACTCTATAGTTAAACATGTTTGACTTAGAATAGTTATGTGATGAGTGACCTTTTGGATCCTTCCTTGCACGTTTGGTTTTATGATTAAACCAGTGACTTGGTCCGATTGAATTAGTGAACTGGTTGGTCCAATTTTTTTTAAAAATGCCAAATTTAATGAAGATACAAATAAATATGATACACTAAAAAATTGAATCATCAACCTTAAATTATTTGGTGGATCAACTTACCACCAAACTATCATGATTAATTATTAAACTTATAACTCAATTAATACATATGCTAATATTATATGTTACTTATACTAGTTTGTGCAGTTCAATTACTAACCCAATGATTCAACTAGTGACTCATCAATCGAGTATCTCGACTAGATCATCCATTGGTCGAGTATTTAAATCTAAGATTATAAGTCACTCTAATTATATAGAAATTTAAAATATTTTTCTAGCTTTTTTATTATATCAAGTCATCACTCATCATATATTGCCTTTTCCTTTTTACTTTTTCTCATCCAAAACATTATGAAAATAATCTTTATTGCAAAACAAAAAAAAATGCTGTAACGTCCTGCATCTTAAATTGGCGCAGGTAGCAGAAGGGGCACGAGCCAGAGGTGCATCCAAAATAATAGGCGTGGACATCAATTCTGACAAATTCATCAAAGGTGATTTTCTCTCATGTATCTCTAGTTCTCTACTCCCTCTCTGCTCTCTGTTATTCTTCGTTATACTTGTTTTCTAAATCATAAAGTAAAACCTCTAAAACTTAACATGAACTTCGTTTTTTTACTGTTATAATATAAAATGCTAACGTATTATATGACACATTTTATACGTACACTCAAAGCCCGAGCAATGGGCATCACTGACTTCATAAATCCAAGGGATGATGAGAAGCCAGTATATGAGGTTGGAACTCTGTTCCCTATTTATTCATCTCATTTCATAATAGAATATATCATCTTTATATGCATTAATTTTCACTAGCAAAATGGTGAACTATTATGTATTTTATGCAGAGGATCAGGGAAATGACTGGTGGGGGTGTGCACTATAGTTTTGAATGTGCTGGAAATTTAAACGTTCTAAGGGATGCCTTCTTGTCAGCTCATTTCGTAATATCTATGCAGCTGATTTTTTGGGTTCAATGTTATAATACCTTGCTAAGATTTTAAATTCTAATTATTGTCGTCACAATTGCAGTCTCATAGCTAGCATTCCTTAGTATCGCGCGCGAAAAATGGTAAAATTATCATTAATGTGGCTATAGTTACAGTTGAAAATTTCTAAAAATCTTGATGGCGTGGTCACAATTATGGTTGGAGACTACTTTTTAAAATCTTGGTATATGTTGCAATATTTCTTCACAAACATTGCTTCTCTTCTCACCACTAAGTACAATGATGGATAATTTTGAATAAAACTTCCAGAGGGAAAGGCCACAATATTGTTTAAGCAAGTTATAATTTTGATCTATTCTTATATATAATGATGCAGGGTTGGGGATTGACTGTGATATTAGGGATTCATCCATCACCAAAATTGCTTCCCATCCACCCAATGGAGTTGTTCCAAGGTCGCAGAATAGTAGGATCAGTTTTTGGAGGCTTCAAAGGGAAGACTCAATTGCCACATTTTGCCAAAGAATGCATGGATGGAGTAAGGACTGCCATTCTCTGAATTTACATGTGTTCTTTAGGGAAAATTGAATAAAATTTAAAACTTAGTAAAAATAAATTTATAGTTTTCAAGTTTATATTCTATAATATCTATTAATAATTTTACAACCATCGTACAAAACTCTTAATTTTTTACTTGTTTATTTAGAATACCGAAATGAACTTAGCCATTTAACTCTTTTATGTTGTCTATGCCTACAATAACCAATGGACAGTATTCTATCGATTGATAAAAAGCATACATTCAATGACTGCTCCAACAATTTTCTTCTTATATTCTAACAATTGAAGTGTAATTAATTATTGCGCACATTTTGGGTGGCCTGAACTTAGGTGGTGAAGTTGGATGATTTTATCACTCACGAGCTTCCAATCGAGGAGATAAACAAGGCCTTTGATCTTTTAACCGTCGGAAAGTCACTGAGATGTCTTCTTCACTTCTAAAAAAATTGTGTTTCAGAGTGTTAATTTCTTTTTTACTTCAGACTCACGTCTAAAACACTATTACATATACCCTAAACCCTAAAGGTCAGTTTCTTTGACAATTTAAATTCAAGATAAGCATATTACATATACTCTCTTTTTGTTATATATATATATATATATATATATATATATATATGTATATTGAGATAATTTATATAGCTTGTCTTTATTGAAGCACTCATGTTTGTAACTTGTAACCACATCCATCTAGAACAAGCTTCATAGCTGTGAGAATCTGACTCGATAATCCTCTATCTCAAGCAAGTTGCATACTTTGTTAATTCCCCAAAGTTCTGCATGAGTAATAGAACAAATCCCTATTCTGGTTGAAAATCCAACAATAAAATGGAATTATGATCATGCAAAAGTTCTACATAGAAAGCCTTTACCATTCAAACCATTCACTGTATATCTAAATTGACTTTTTTAAAATAATTTTCTGGCGGGAATCACTTAATAATCGAATCATTATGCGCTCCACGTTACAAGAATGGATGACCAACTTAGTCCAATTGAGATTTCAAAAACAGAAGCCTCCATAGCACGCAAATGGTTGCAAAAATATAAAATCATTCCTCCTTTAAAAACTAAAACCATTTCTCCTTCGCAATTAAAAGCATTTCATGCAAAATAAAACTTTCCACACGAGTTCTTATTCTTTCTAGGACTTGAAGTTTTCATATATAGCAGAACCATCTGCTTTACACCAAGTGAATCATCTTCCAACTAGCGGTAAATTAGTAAGATCCAGTTCTTGAATTAGTTCACTGAACAACTTCTCGTGTGTTTGAAGGGGCGTTGAAAACTCCCAACGCACGTCAATCTCAAGACAAATGATAATTACTTTTTACGTTATTGACACAACTTGGACGTGAATTTACCCGTGGATGCGGATCCAATATGCTAAACAAAACACTACTACGATTAGTGTCCACCCCTTTTCTTTTATGCAATGCCCTAACAAAATTAAAATCTCTTGTTATACACCACCTATATATCACCCCCCTCTTTACTCTACCATCACTACTAGAAATATAGCTTTTTACGATGCACATACGACGACGGTTCTATCGAAACCGTCTTAGTTTGCTACGCGGTGGCATTGTCGTAATTATGAGGTTATAAACAAAGACGGGCATGTTAAAAATCGTCGTCGTAATGCTTTAATTTATAACTGGTGGCATTTTTGTGATTTTTTGGAACTAAAATCAATGACGGTTTTTCCTTCAACTGTCTTTGATTTTTGAAGCAAATTAAACCCAAAAAATAGTCAGGCCCAATTATCTCGTGCCCTACCTTGAGTTTCCTTCTGTGAAGAGAATCCCAAATATTCCCGTGCCCTAGCGTCACTTTAATTCCGTGAAGGTAACCCAAATATCCCCTTGCCTCTGCTTCGACCTCCAAATGGTATGCATCTATTCGTTTTGATTCATTGATTCCTTCATTTCCTTGCAGTTTTGTTGCTGAGTGTGTGAAACTGTGAAAGAGAGTTATGGCAGGAGGTGGTGGAGCTCCAGCACCTAAGATTGATGAGCCACAACCACATCCACCGAAGGATCAGTTATCGAATGTTTCTTACTGCATTACGAGTCCTCCTCCATGGCGTGAGTTTTTTTTTTCTCTTTTTTCTTTCATCATAGATTCTGTTTCTCTGTGCTCTTACTTTGAACCTGATTCTTCTGTTATCTTTACCGATATGGTATTTCTAAAAGCATGTTTTGTGATTTTGACATATTTGTTTGCGCTTGCTGTCTTTTTTTTTTTTTAAATCAAATTATTGAAATTGGCTTTTGGCAAATCTTTCCTTTTGCTTTGATGAGAACAAAAATATGCTGCTGAAAAATAAAACTTACTCTTCAACCGATTATTAATTAATGTTTAAGAAGGCATGTGGAGGAAATTAAGGGAGATCAGGGGAAAGAGTTATTGGCTGTTGAATTCACTAGTAATGCCTCAAAATTTTTCATTTTCAATTTAATCATGTTTTTTGT
>PYAF01004431.1:102364-123581 GCA_007407185.1 Glycine tomentella
GTAGGGACTTGGGTTCTTATTTATGAAAGTGCAATCGAAGTTTTTTTTTTTTTTAACCTTTGGCACTAATTTGATTGGAACCAATTCGATGCCTTATTTGTATTTGGCTAGTTCCAATTTATTAAAATTATTTGAAATTAATCCTCTGGTTTTTCCCATCTGTAAGTTTTGACTATTATCAGTTATTTCCAGATCCGGGTTGGGTACTTTATAGACTTTTTGATAGTTCTTTTAATTCTATTTATGGCTCCTGATGTTATAATTTTAAAATATTTTACTGATTAAAAATACATTTTTTTTCTTTTTTGATTAAAAAACTATTACTCATTTATTAAATTTTGGAGCGTTTTGTAACACCGCCTGCAGTCAACACTCAACAACTTTTGATTGAATAATGTGGGTTTTATGGATAAATTAAATGCTGTATTCTGACATCACGCCAAGTAGTTGAATTTTAAAATTTAAGTTACTAGTAGTGGTACTTCCCTGGGCTTATGGTCTTGAAAATATGACTAATATAGTACGATTTTCTTTTTCTTCTTTAATTTGATGAGAAATCTGTTGCAATTCTGATGCAGCTGAGGCCATACTACTTGGTTTTCAACATTATCTTGTGATGCTCAGTACAACTGTGCTAATTCCCACTACTCTTGTTCCCCAGATGGGAGGTGGCAATGTAAGCATTAACAAATACAATATAATTAAAGAAACAATTTTAAATTTCAAATGGAATAATTTTGAAAGTGTTATCAGATCATTTTCAAATGCACTATTCTCCTAGCTGGAATTAACACATTGCTGCAAACTCTGTTTGGAACTCGATTGCCTGCAGTAATTGGAGGGTCTTATACTTATGTTGCAACAACAATCTCTATTATTCTTTCTGGTCAATTCTGTGATGAGCCAGATCCTATAGAGGTCTTTTACCAGAACGATTCTTTTCTATAAATTGTGTGCAGTTGATATGCTTGCCCAACAAAGGCTTCCACATGATTTGTAATCTGTATCAATATTTAGCAAATTTATTCTATTTCAAAAAATAAGAGCATAGTTTTCCAATGAGCGTTGGGTTAATCAATGCATTAGAACTGTGTAAAGACTAAGGTCTTGGGTTCAGTTCCTGGTGCTTGTGGCATACATTGAAATTACAAGCAGACAATTTATAGAAGAAATTGTAATTCCGAGCTGAATATGACATTGGATCCTAATGCTTATTTGATGGAATTTTTTCATCACTATTTTGTTTTTTGGGTGCACATGAGCCGTTTTATCACTTTCTTCCTCTGACTTTTTGGCTTTATTTTTCCTTCTATTCAGAAATTCAAGAGAATAATGCGGGCAACCCAAGGTGCTCTTATTGGTGCTTCAACTCTTCAAATAGTACTAGGCTTTAGTGGCCTTTGGCGTAATGTTGCAAGGTTGGTCTCAGGTTCTTAGTAAGTGGCTGCATTATATTTTCTTGGTCTTCATATATGGTTGAAAAAAAATGTCTGAATTGAAATGTAATCTAGATTTAGGGTCATCTTTGCCATGTATGCTCATTCTCAGTTGTTACTCTGAATTGAATTTGTTTGAAGAACATATCAATAATGTAGTCCCTGTGAACTGAAAGGATCAAAAGAACTTAATATTCCTGCGATTGAGTGTAATATTCCTAAGTGATGTAAGTCCAACTTCTTTCTTCAGGTTCTTAAGTCCACTTTCAGCAGTTCCTTTGGTATCTCTTGTTGGTTTTGGGCTTTATGAGTTAGGCTTTATGAGTTTGATGCTTTAATGGCAAACAAAACCTTGACGTTGACTTCTCTTCCATCAGGGAAGGCAGCCATTGGCTGTAAGTGGGTTTTCAGGTATAAAGAAAATCGAAATGGGACAATGAATAGGTACAGAGCTAGGCTGGTTGCTAAGGGATTTCATCAAAAGTTTGGTTGTGATTGTTCAGAAACTTTTTCTCCAGTGAGAGGCCACTAAGACTTTTATAGGGTTTGGTTTTGTTCAAAGCAAGTGTGATCCCTCCTTGCTAGTTCTTAAGACCACTGACTGTTGTTTTTTTTTCAATAACCCTGAGTTTGTAGGGGGATTATAACAGTATATGTTTAAACTCTTTGTTTAAAAGGTTCGCTGTCTAATAGTAGACCTGCTGTAGGCTAGTTTTTCTTCTATAACTGATTTGTGTCTCAAGTTAGTTATTGAGTCTAGTAAGTGCTAAGTCAGCACTGAGTAGTTTCTCTAGCACTCTTTGTCTAGCCTATAAATATCTGTATGATCCTCTCCTTATTTAAGAAATTAATACACTCACTGTTAGTTTTAATTTTCTGTTATTATGTTAGATCTTAGATTCTTTTAGTTGTTCTCCATGTAATTTCTTATGGTTTTCCTTATCGTCCTCATTGTTGATGTTTCGTTAAATCTCTCCAGGCACTAATTGATTATATAAATAGTGACTTTGATATTGGTGTTTACGGGAAAACATTGAATGACAATGGAATAACAAAAGAACGACTTCTGAGCTATGACCGTGCCATCCATTCTGAACCAAATTTTAGGAGAGATTAGGAGGAAGGTCTTCTGGGAGATCTGGGAAACTACATGAGGACTTTAAAGGTTGTATTTATATATGCGATCTTAATTATGTGTTTTATTTCCTTCTCTTTCAGCTAGTGAATGCATGCCAGTTGAGAAAGCTCTTGGCTTTTATTCAATATTTTTCTTTTTTGTTATAATTGTTACTGTTGTGTCAACATGGGTGCATATACATTGGGATATGATCATGATAGAAAAAGCTCTAGGCTACTAATTTACACTTTATTGTTCCTCAAGGTCAGGGCTTCATGGTAGGGGTGAAGATAAATCCAGTGCCGGGTTTGCCTACTGGTTTTCCAGTTATGTTAATTAACTTTTATAAATTTGTTTATGATGTTGTTATGTATTCTGAATTATAACAATTATTTGTTTGATCTACCTCAATGTTGGATCTGAGGTGATTCCCTGTTTTGAGGGTCTAATTGGTTTTAAATGTTGCTTACTGGATTTATTTATGTTGATATATATTATTTTAAATCAAATTTTTAACAGATCTGAAATATGGACTATGCATAAAATAATGTACTTCATTAGCTTGGTTCTTGAAAATCTAGCACTTTGATCGGATGACAATGAAGATCTTATTTACTGTTTGAAGGTATAGTGACTTGCCCATTTTTATTTCATACTGACTAGTCATGTTATTTCAAAATGCAGACTCAAGCTTATAAAGCCTATATATCTGGCATGTCATATGAAAATATTTTCACTTACAACGAAGCTTGGGTTGTGCACTATTTTAAAATGTCTTGTTTTAAATGTAAACAGAATTTAATTGCAGTGTCAAAATAGCAGTTATTAGTATAGAAGTATAAATCCATGTTTGTGAGGTACCGAGAATGACAGTAGAAGAAGAGAATTTAATTGCAATGTCAAAATAACAATGCCTAGCTTTTAATTATTGTCCTGGCAACATATAACAAAATTGACCAATTCCTCCTATCTTGGGAAATTTGACTTACACAGAAAAATTGTAAGTATAAGCAAGTGGTTTTGCATTTATATCAATTAGTTGGTAAATTGATATAAATGCATATCAACAACTTTGAGAAAGCATGACTTCAGTATGTGTTGAGCATAATTTTTGAATTGTTTGTAGGTACTTGCATGGAAACAAGCTGACTGGCTTCATCCCCCCAGAGCTTGGAAATATGTCAGGTGTTGATGTTCAATGCCAGGTACCTAGACTCCATCCTCCATTTTTCCCCCCCACTCCACAACAACTTCCAATATGCTGTTGGCATGTTAGGTTGAATATGATATTGTTCTGCCTGAGAAATATTTTAATAGCTTTACTGATCTTACTAATGATATAACTTGTGAGATGCATAGCATAAAAGTTTAATATGAATACTCAATGAATACTTGATACGCCAAATCTGATTTAGTTGAACTCAGGCTCGCTTTTACTAATCACAGGGTACAACTCCTACAGTTTCAGTAGATTACACTTCTGGCTGCCAGCTATATCTGAGTATATTATGTTCTATATAATTATAAAACTTTTACTTTTTGTAAATTCATTTTTCCATTAAATTTCTATGTAAGATATGATTTCAGCTGAACATATGATAGTTGAACATTTCAGCTGGATTATTATTTCGCTACCATAACAACATGACTTATTTATATAATATAAATTTATATGATTGAATGAGTTGTATTATATGTGTTAGTTGATTAGTGGTTTTAAAGTCTTCAATTTGTTTTTTTATTAATCGTTTATATTATAATGAAATTTTGACAACGTGGTGTATTTATTAAATTCATTTGGTAGTAATAATTTAAAAATATCAATTTCGTAGAATTCGTTAAAAAAAAAACAAAAAATGGAAACAAAGACGATTATCTGTAAAATCGTCTTTCAAAGCCTGCCTACGAAGATGGTTTTTGATATAACCATCTTCTTATCTTTGTTAAAAAAAAAATAAATGTAAAAGATACAAAGACGGTTCTCCATAAAACCGTCTTTGAATGCCTACCTACAAAGACGGTTTTGTAAAATTCGTCTTCTTATCTTCGTTAAAAAAAACAAAAATGTAAAAGATACAAAGACGGTTCTCCGTAAAACCGTCTTTGAATGCCTACCTACAAAGACGGTTTTTACAAAAGTCGTCTTCTTATCTTCCTTAAAAAAAAACAAATGTAAAAGATACAAAGACGGTTCTCCGTAAAATCGTCTTTGAATGCCTACTTACAAAGACGTTTTTTACAAAAAACTGTCTTCTTATCTTCGTTAAAAAAAACAAATGTAAAAGATACAAAGACAATTCTCCGTAAAACCGTCTTTGAATGCCTACCTACAAAGACGATTTTTAAAAAAAATCGTCTTCTTTTATTCGTTAAAAAAAAACAAATGTAAAAGATTTACAGAGACTGTTTTTACAACCGTCGTCGAAAGTGCTTACTTACAACGACACCCGCAACAATGACGGTTCCAGAATCGTCGTTGTATGTGGTTTAGAACTGTCGTCGTAGGGGTTGCCTGTAGTAGTGCATATTCCTTATCTCCTGCCAACATTCTTTTTTCCCCTAAGATCACACAACGGATGGACATTTAAAATATCAACTTTTATTTTCTCATGACCCCATTACCCTTCCACCCCAAACAGTTATGTCCTTCAAAAGAATAATGAAAATTGAAAATTTGACTGTTCCACATTTGCTTTAGCATCTCCTATACGTGTTCCTTCTCATTTCCGCGTGAAAAATTTAAAAAGACGCAGAAACAATGTTTAGATGTTTCAGATTGGACGTGAATCACAAATGTCATAAACTAAACCAAACATGCACCTAATAAACAATTGTTCCTTTTACTTCACCCACCCTCCCAACCCTCATCACATTAAAAATATATTGGGAATAACCCAAGTCTCACATCAGTCAGAGATAGTGTTAAGTCAGAATATATAAGTGGAAAATAACCTTTACCCTATAAGCTAACTTTTGGAGTTAAATTAGATCCAAATCTATTTTACATCGATTAACAGATCAACATAAGTATTTCTTCCTCTTTTCCTTTAAATGTTACCCCCACTACTTCCCAAAATTCCATAGGTTCATTTGCCATATCCAACACTCATCCCTTTTCATTCCTAATTCCACAGCTCATTCTTACTCTTGGCACTAATATGTCTTATAAAACATGTCTGGATACATAAACATAGCTAAGCTTCAATACACTGAGGATATACGAGTGGCTCCAAGCTCTCAGCTTCTCCACGAGTATATAAAATCATGAAAACTAAAGGGATCAAATAGTGAATTCTTTAAGAACTCTAAGTTGACTCTCTTTTCTAGAGATCTTTTTCTTACCTCTTGGTCTCTGGTATTTTCTTAGTTCTCACATTCATAACTATTTTTTTCTCATGATGTCTTTAACTTAGACCATGGAGTAAACTTTAACCTTTACTTAGGGACCTAGAGTAGTTGGCCTCCTATGTCAACTCTATGACCACTGGTGTACTAGGACACCTAACATAATGTAAACCAGAATTGAAAAATTTTGCAAAAAAAAATACAGTCGTGCAAAACACAACAAATGTAATAATTGTGCAGAAAAAATACAGCAGTAAGAGGCATGTAGTAGTGCAGAAAGTGCAGCAACAGAAACATTAATTATGCAGTAGTGATAAACCCAATAAACACAAACATAACAATGCAAAATTAACAAGCTAGACAAAGAAGGAAAGAAAATGCACACGAGAATTACGTGGTTCGGTCAATGTGACCTACATCCACAAGAGAAAGCAATTCTACTATGAATCAAAATCCGGATCAAGATACAATAAAGAACCATGGTTCTTGTCCCTTTTCCGTTCGAGATGAACCCATACCAAAACCTGATTTCACACTCTATTTTCTCTCGAAACCTTGATCCCTCAATCTTGTTTTTCGTTCTTCTCGTTTTTTCTCTTTTCTTCTCACTACGACCTTCTTTCTTTTCTTTTTCCAGCTAGCTATCTCACGATTCAACAACAACAAGAAAAGGGTTTGATGCACTACCAAAAAATGATGTCTTTGTGGCTGGTTCTTTGTGGCGGTCTAATTAAACTGCTAGAAAGGTTAATACTATTTTATAAAAAAATAATGATTATCACTAATTATTATGGGTGTCACCTTTACTATATATATATATATATTTTAAAAAATCGTAACTCAACACTGTAGACCCAAAATCCATCTCCCATTTAGGTTCGAAGTTCTTCATGCTCCAAAACGAAAGGATCAACGCAGCCAAGAAAAGAAAATCCTCACCCATTTTCTGAGCAACCAAACACTCTTTCTCTCTCGAGAAAATTCTCAGTTTGCAGAGAAAATCTGAATCATGTTGTGGCAAGTGTATGTCGACCTCCATCACCTTCTGTGTGACATTGACGGTAACCACCTCACTGATGCTGCTATCATCGGCCAAGACGGCAGCGTTTGGGCTCAGAATGCCAACTTCCCTCAGGTAAGCTTTCCATTTTCCTTTACTCTTTTTACCAGTCGGATCGCGATTTATTGTTAATTGCTTAGGGAAAGTTCTAGATTCGTTGATCTATGCTCACTTGTTATAGAGATTGAAGAATAAGAATCAACATGCAAAAATACTTCTAAAATCAGCAAAGGAAGATCAGAGGATTACTTGTGTTGATTATGATTGTGTACTTGCCAGCAACAATTGTATTTTAATGCTAACATAACATTTTTTTTGTTTTGATGTGTGATTGATTCATGCGGTAACAGATCTATTTTTTGTTTTTGTTGATTTGTTCTAATGTATTGATTTTTTATTTAGTTCAAACCTGAGAGATAATTGCCATAACGAATGACTTTAATGAGTTTGGATCACTTGCTCCTACTGGATTGTATCTCTGTGGCACCAAATATATTGTGTTCTGGATTGATTACCAAGACAGAGCCAACAGAAAAGATGAAAAAACTCTTGAAGTTGTGTGGCGGGGCTGCAAGAGCCTCGGTTCATCATCACAGAAGAGGAATCCATAGTGGTTTATGTTTATAACTTTATATTGATTCTGCATTCTGTTGGATTCACTTCATCCTCCCTAATAGGCTTTTAGGTACAAATCCTTAAAATTGTTGATGGATACATATATTTTCTGGTGCGTTCCCTGAGAATTATGAACCTCACAGTAAATTCTAAGTCAAATATTGTTGTAGGGTCAATTATCTTTTCTTGTAAGTATGCTAAGAAAACTTTTTTCCCCTTGAAGGATGATGTCAGTTTATTTGATTACAATGTCCCTGAAAGAGTAAATGAGTTTGTTGCAGCTGCAATATCACAGGTATGAAATTTATCTTAAGAATGGATGGTTAGTTCTACATACTTCAATTTTAAATGCCCTTTTAAAATGTCTACTACATAGAAATATAATTGATGTGTCTAAAATTCTGAGATCAAAATAGAAATGCTCCAAATGAAAAATGATTTAAGGCTTGTCAGTTGCACTTAGAAACTAATTTGAGTAAACAACTCCACTGGCTTTCCTGTTTCAGGCCAATATTACTCGCACAAATCATACAATGTGGATAATGGGGACAGATTTCAAGTACCAATATGCACAAACTTGGTTTCGGAAATTGGACAAGTTTATTCACTATGTTAATCAAGTTACTTATCTTCAACTCCCTACTCAATTGACAATTTTTTTTTCTACTGTTTACTTAAATGTTGCATTTTAGCCATATAACATTCTTCTCCTTGACCTGCTAAGTTTGACATTTTATATGTTTCTTTAGGATGCCTAATTTTCCATAATCCATCTTATGAATTTAAATCGAATTTGACTTATTTTGTTTTAGCAGAGACAACCATGTGAATATGTTGCATTTTGCATGTATGCAGTGTTCTCATCTTGTAAAAGCAGCAACTCCGTCAAAGCTAAATTCCCTGCTTTCATAGCATAATGTAGAGGAATCCAACCTTCCTTGTCCTCATGTTTCACAGCCCCTCTCACATCAAGATCTCTTGCCATTACTGTCAGATGAAATCATTATAACAATGATATATGAATCCTCTTCAATTACAAAATCCCTTCCAATATCTATCATTTGATTTTTGATTTTTTTAGATTGATTGTAACTACAACAACACAACAGATGGAATGAATCAAAATCATTCATGTCCCGCAAATAATTGTCAAGCTATATATACCTTGTATGTAGATAATTTTTTATTTTAACCTATTTTTGTAAAAAAAATAATTTATATATTTCTATCTTATTATTATATCACCTATATATTACACTTATATTTAATTATTTAATTTTCATTCTTAATTTATTTAAATTATATGCCAATCGTTTCTTTACGTGGTTTTTTTTTAATATCAAAATGGGGTATTTTGAAAAATGGGGTATTTTGATATTAAAATTATTTTATAAAAAGTCACCAAAATGAGAAGAAATTTTATTTTATTTTTTTTAAATTTCTAGCAGTGTAAGACTACTATTTTTTGTTGTTATTTTAAAAGTGTAATACCTCATTTTAGTGTGTATATATATATATATATATATATATATATATATATATGCTTCACAGTGAGAAGAAATCATGACAAAAATATATAGGCTTCATATGAGAAACTATTATCAACAACTAACATATGAGAAATTATTATCAACAACTATTATCTAGGATTGGCTGTCTAAATATATTTTATATATCTAATTACTTGAGGCTTTACATTTTTGTAATTGTGGAGACTGGAGTCTGACTCTGATTTCATATTAATGATTATGTTTTTTATTATTATCCTTTCACAAATTGATGATACTAATTTCTGTTTCAGTGTCCAAAGAAGACATGGAGAGGCTGTGCCAAGCTCTGAAAACTTTATCTGAGGCTGAGAAGCAAGTGAGGATGTCTAATGACAAGCTAACATGGTTGACAGCTGCCTTACTTCAGCTTGCTTCAGACCAGCAATATGTGTTGCCAAATTCATCAGAAAACTTTTATTCTATTATCTTTCCACTTTTTCATCTACTTCAGCTAGAAGTCTTCATTTCTAAATTTAGTAATCATTGTTTTTCTTGTTCTCTATATTTTTTATTTTTCCCTCTGAATTTTTTATGGGAAAAATATACATCTATGGTTATGTTTTCTGACAAAGCAGGTAACTGGTTGGGTGGTTGAATACCAAGATAATCTGATTGGGCTTGGAGTTCATGAGTCTTTAGCCCAAGTGTGCTCTGAGAGTGGTATAATGGATCCTCTTATGAATTCTTAAGTTGAGAGAATGCAAGCTACTACTAGGGTGATCCTAAATTTCTTGTGATGTTTCTTGGGTGACTTCTTTATCATCCATTAGACTAAGCTATATTCTTAATGTTTATAGAAATGGTACTTGAATATTTTGGAGGCTGATAGAACACATCCCCCAAAGAAAACTGATGATGGGAAGCTATATACCCCAGTTGTTGTTGATCTCTTCAGGATACTTGGTGAGCAAGTACAAATTGTTCGAGATAATAACACTGATCTCATGTTGTACAAAATTGCCTTGGCAACCGTTCAAGTAATATCATAGAAGACATGGATGTAGTGAAACTGATGCTTATTATAAATTTATCTTTTCAAAAAATAAACTATAGGTAAATAAAGGCAAATGGACAAAACTTGGAAGTTAGAAAGTAATTTTTTTTAGTGCAACACTATATTCAAGTTTCATCATTATTGGGAGGATATCACCAGAAATCCATGAAGTGCTCCTCATAGCACAATGTGTAGTGCTTACTCCTTATATCAATAGCTTTATATCCTAGGTTATACTATGTATTTTTACATGTGATGACGATTGATTTTCATGCAGCTGAAAAAAAGAGACTTGAAGAACCAGCTTCTCAAATTGGTCTGGAACCTTTATGTGCTATGGTTAGTGTAATTTTTCTGTAAGTGTTGCGTTATTGTTTCAACTTAGGATTGTTTTTTGTTGACATGAGATGCAATGTAACATTGTATTTAGATTAACAAAAATTTGCACTGCTATGTGGATTTATATACTTGCCATTTATTGTGTGTATGTGGAGGAGAAGCCAATTGCATATGCTGTGTACCTTTGGGCCTGAGACTCTAGGTTTCATTTTATGGGTTTTATTCTCATTGTATAGATTTCAAGGAGTTTAATGTCACATACCATTTATTATAATTATTTAAATAAATTGGAGCTTTCTACTATTTTTCACGTACACATTGTGTCTAATGTCTATGTTTGTGAGTATTGCTGCCAAAATGGCTTCTTAACATGTTACCCACTTTATGTCAACATTTTTTTCCATAGTATATGGCATATAAATCACGGCACAATAATTCAAGCATTTTTTAATTGGCAATCAATTTGTGTTTTTATTTTATTTTTCAATTCAACAATTAATTAAATATCTGCTGATAAAAAAACTAAAAATGAATCTAACTTTTATTAAAGTGAAAAAAATAATATAATGGAATCTTTGTCCTATTACTATTATTAAATGGGAATAAAAATAATTATAGAACTAATGGAAATAATTAAAACTAGAGAAATATTAATATGAGATTTTTTTATAAAAAATACTATTTTTTGACAAAAAAAAAAATAACGCACTTTGTGGCGGTTTCTAAATGGCAAGAAATAGGAAACGTGAAAAAATAAAAAGTGAAGAATATATTTTGTGACGACTTTTAGCCGCCACAATTTTTTGACATATTTACCAGCGCTTTTCTAAAAGCCGTCATAATGTTTTCTGACATCGGTACTCCTAACAATCAATCCTGATTGTCAGAAAAAAAATTGTGGTGGCTAAAAGCCGCCACAAATAACTTTTTTAACTGCCACAAAATATCTTTTTTGTAGTGACGTCAGAAAAGGAACAATCCTATCCATCCCCAACATAAGAGATAAGGAAGGCCCATAAAAATATATAGCTAGGCCTAAAACCAATTTGGAGACACCGACCTACATATTCTTTGGTGTATGGAGTGAAAACAAAAACGAAAAAGGACACAGAGAAACGGAAGCATCCCTAAAAAGGAGGAGAAGCATGAACTTGGAAATCTTGAGATGACGAAACAACCTTCTTAGCCAAGAGCCATACATATGACAACACAAAAAACATGATAATTAGAACCAAGAGACTGATTCCTAATTTTAATGCTCCACGAGCCAATTGGTATCCAATATCATTCCATTTGTTACTCTTTGGCTCATCATCCACCATATTGGAGCTTCTATATTTCTCTTGTTGATTTGTTAATTGTTCTAACACCTTTAGATACTTGCTCGTGAAATGATCAAATATCATCCCTCTTGACAGTCTGAGCTTTCCATATAATTGTGTAGGCGTTTCATATAAGTAGAAACATTTTGAATCATGATCATTGTGGTTTGAGTTAGAATATTAAGACGAAGATGCAGGGACAATATGCATGATCCTTCCTGGAGGATAAAGACGTGTATCCAAGTTGTCTAATGTTGTGACTGTACCAACACCTTCTTCAGTATCAACAACCTGATCATTGATCTCTTATTCAGTGATGTCTCTGATCGTAGATGCTTCTTTTTCCTGAGCACGAGTATTAGTGATATCATCATGTGCTTCTAGTTCATGATCTTTAAATTTATTCAACAATATATCGTCAGAGATATCACAAACACTAGGAGTAGTAATGTTTTAAGTGTTAGAAAATGAGAGATGAGACACTAAATGATGATAAACAAGAATATAAATGCAAGACAAGAGCGAGAACATTCCAGTATTGATGCATGCGGATGATTATTTAAGGAAGAAACAACTAGGCTATATGATCTTTTAAATTTTATGCATAATTCCTCTTAATCTTCTATAATAATATGTTAAAAAAAGAAATTTGATGCCTGACTAAAGAATCATAACTCTTTTTATAATAGTTAACTACCCTTTTATCAATAGTTGTGCCCTTCAAACCTTATACTCATTCACAAATTAAGAATTATAATTATTGTATATTTCTTATTTATATTTTATCCATCATAATAATAAAAAAAATAAGACTTATGATATCTACATGTTATATATAGACCACACCAAAAGAAGTAATTATAAATTCTAATAAACTTATTCTTATAAAAATCACTTTAATTTGATAAAAAAAAATTCTTATAGATAACATATAATACTGAACATTATATGTAGATTCACGTATTAAAAATATGTAACATTCAAAGTATGAACTTGGAAAAAGTCTTCAAGTAGATTGAACATTCAGATTTGATGTGGCCAAGTTTCCCACATTCAAAGCATGTAAAGTTGCTATCAATCTTCTTGTTGCTGTTGTTGTTGTTGTTCTTGGTGTTTCTTGAGAACTTTTTGCCCTTATTCTTCTTCAAGAATTTGCTGAACTTTTTCACTATCAAGTTCATGTTCTCTTCATCTTCCTCATCACTTGATTCCTTTTCTTTTTCATCTTTTGTTGATGCAGCTCTTAGTGTAATTCCTTTTCGTTTCTTTTCTGCATCTTCAACATACATTAATTGAGACATTTCTAATTCATATTAAAGTAGCTTACCAAAGAGAGCAGGCATGGACATTTTGGATAAATCCTTGGATTCTTTGATTGTTGTCACCTTTGGTTGTCAAGATCTAGTGAGACACTTCAAGATCTTGATGTTTAGTTCCTCAACATCAAAAGTCTTTCCAAGTCCCAAAAGATGATTGACAATGTGTGTGAATCTTGTTTGGAGCTGGGAAATGCTTTCATTTGTGTTCATCTTGAACATTTCATACTCATGAATCAATGTATGCTTTCTTGATCTTCTTACTTCTTCAATTCCTTCATGAGTGATCTCTAACATCTCCCACATCTCCTTAGCACTTGTGCACCTAACTGTTCTAAAGAATTCATCAGAGGAAAGTGCAAAGGTTATCATGTTCTTGGCCTTAAAATCATACTGAACAACCCTTTTCTCAACATCAGTCATATCATCCCATTCTTTGGGAATCATGTCATTACCAACAGTTTTGATGGGCCCCACAAGACCTTTCTCAATTGCATTCCAAGCACCTGGGTCATTTGATTGAATAAAGATCTTCATCCTATTTTTCCAAAAACTGAAATGCTCCCCTTCAAACAAAGGAGGTCTGTTTAAAGAAGCACCTTCCTTGAAAGTTATTTGTGAGGTATTCATTTTGAAAAAAATAGTGATCTTGAGTAACTTTCAAGAACCAGCTCTTGATGCCAATTGTAAAGAATATCAATATCTCACACTTAACCAAGAGGGGGGGGGGGTGACTTGGTTAAACCTTGGTAAATTAAAAATTTCTTTATTCAAAATCAGAGTTGCCTAGGATCTTTATCACTTTTCAAGTCCAAGAAACCTTATTCAATCAAGTAGCTCAGCCCCAAGGAATTCAAAAGATCAAAACTGACTTTGGTCAAATAATTTAAACAAAAACACAATGAATATAATAGTTAAGGTAAAGAGAATCAAAACACAAACAAATTTATACTGGTTCACTTCAACACTAGAAACTACATCCAATTTTCTTCCAACCAACACTAGGTTAGAGTTCCACTATTATAATTTTCAGTTCTTACAAGCAATTACAATGTTTCCCTTTATCAACCCTAGATAAAGACTAGAAATCTAAAACCCTATTAGATTCTAAGAGAAAAGAACCTGAGAACACTACTCAGATCTTCCACCTAGAGAACCCCTTCTCTAGTTCCAAGAAAGAACCCAATTACAATAGCCAAATCACAAAGAAAATTACAAAAAGAAAATTACAACCAGATTAAGGAGAGAAACAACCTGATGATCCAATGACGTGATGTGTTGCAAACACATCTTAGTTTTAGGCTAGTTTTAGGTTATAATTTAGTTAAATGATTAAGAAAATAGATTAGAATAGGTTAGTTTATTATTAAGTTTGATTTAATCTCATTTCATTATCATATGTGCAATTTCAGGCCAAAAGGAGGAGAATCAAGCAAAGAAGGAAGAAAATTGAGTTCAAAGTCTCGCGCGGATCGCTCCAAATCCTACGCGAGTGGTGCCAAGTGTAAAATAACAAGCTTCAGTCACGAACAAGCCACGCTAGCCGTGCCATGGTCCACACTAAATGCGCCACAAGCCAAATATCAAAGGTCCAACTCGAAGTGTCCACGCTGTTAGCGTGGATTCCCATGCTGGTAGTGCCATTTATTCGAAGCCTTCGCGCGGATAGCTCCATGTCCGCGCCATCAGCGCCAGTAGCCCAGTATCGGCCCTTCAGCTCGAGGACTCCACGCTATCAGCGTGGAGTCCCACGCGATCAACGCCATCCTTTTGAACCTCTCACACGATCAGCGCGGGATGCTGCGTGATCCGCGCCACAAAGATCTTGTTGCCTGATTTAGAATTATCTGTTTCGAAAATGCACAGGGAAACATGCCTTTTTACTCTAATTAAACCAATCTATAAATAAAGGCCTATGGTTACTGAATAATTATTATCTGTCATCTAGGGACACTTCTACAAATCATATTCCATCATTCTAAACCTCTGGAATTCAAGAATCAAGGCTAGGGTTTCAGCAGAATCATGAATTATTCAACAGCTTTTGTATTCTTGAGGCCTATGTTGGGCTAAACTTTGTATTGTGGGAAGGCCATGAACTGATGTGAACTCCTCTGTAACTTAACTGGTATTGAATGAGAATTTCTCGATTGTTTTATTTTACTCTGTTCTTCATTGTTTTATTCTTATTTAGAATTGACCATTCTATTTAGGTATTTAGGGTTAGGATTCACAATGGGGACGTTGGGGTTCTAATTTTTGACCTTAGTAAAATAACAGTTATTCATTACCTAGGGATAGGGATGCGTGGCTGCAGAACTTATAATATGGTCTTTTAAATGCTTAACTTGATAGACTTCACTAAGGAATTAGGTTTTTGATTCAGGTTAGAGGGTTAATTCACTAAGGGATTAGGGATTAACTAGAGTAGGAAAAATTTATTCTCTGAGCAATCAGAAATAGGCAAACCATATGCTATAGTCTTTTACTTGCTTGATAGGAATTGCTAAGGAATTAGGGTTCTTGTTAAAGGGTTAAATTGCTAAGGAATTAGGATTTACTAAAATAGGAAAGATATATCATTTTGAGTAAGCAAACTTGATAAACCAGTTAAGTGAAAGAGGTAGGAATCAAAGGGGATTGTGCCTGACCACAATTGTTTCTTCCATTGGTAACAATTCGATTTGTTTACTGCATTATTTCCTTTATATTTTGTTTTACTTTCAAACATTCAACACTACAAACAAATTCTCCAAAACATTTTCTTTTCTTGTTACTTCCAATTACTTAGAATCGATATTACTGTGAATTTCACTCCAATCCTTGTGGAGACGATACTCTACTTACCTACTTTTATTACTTGAAACGAGCGGTGCACTTGCCGTAGAGTGCGGTAATCTCGCTAACAAGTTTTTGGTGCCATTGCCGGGGATTGGTTAACGGATTTTTATAGTAATTTTTAATCTTGTGATTGGAATTTTTGTTACTAATCGCTTCTTTAAGTTTTATGCGAGGTTCAGTTAACCCTGAGGATTTACAGTTCGATCCTGAAATTGAAAGAATCATCCGAAGGAGACTAGCCAGACAAAGGAGGAGAGAAGCTGAAAACTTTGACTTTGATTCACTTCCTGAATTAGAGTCTGAATCAGAGATGGCTGAAGAACAACATAATCAGCCAAGACGGAGACCGGAAGATGAACTAATGGAGGATATTCTGCCTCCTATGTTCACAAGACCCAACTCCAGCATTGTGAGGCCACCAATACAAGCTAATCATTTTGACATAAACCCTTCATTGATAGCATTAGTGGAGCGCAGTCAGTTTGGATGGGAGGATTTTGAAGACCCACATGACTTCATTGACAGATTTCTCAGAATCTGTGATACTATCAGACACCAAGGGGTCTCAGATGATGCAGTGAGATTAAGTCTATTTCCCTTTGCTGTTAAAGGAAATGCATTGAGATGGCTGAATAGACAAACATCCAATAGCATTGAAAAACAAAGGAACACTTCAAAACAACCAAGAGGGGGGTGAATTGGTTGAATCTTGGCCAATTAAAATTTTAAAATTAGAGTTACCACAGGATCTTTATCACATTCAAAATTATTTCAACACCAAGAATCAATATTCAATCAAATTTCCTTTCCAACAGAATAGAAAATAGAGTATTGAATTCTGTGCAATGAAATTGATTCACAAACAAAGTAATAAAGAGATGATGAGATTAAGAGAAAGATTAGCCACAGATTTTATACTGGTTCACCTTAAACACTATGAGGCTACATCTAGTTCTTCCACTCAACACTATAGTAGAGTTCCACTATTGCAAAAATATCCTTACAAGCAATTATACAAGTCTGTCTTTATCAACCCTAGATAAAGTTCAGAAGTCTAAAACCCTATTAGACTCTTAGAGACCAAATCCCTTTGCCAAGAACACTACTCAGCAAAAACTAGAGAAACACTATCTCTACACTTGCAAGAAACTCATTTACAATAGACTAATCTTTACAAACAATTCAAAGAACAGTTTACACCTTCAAAGAACAAGGAAAAACATCACTTGATAATCCAAGAATGCATGTAAATGAATGAATCCACGAATTGAATGACAGATAATCAACTTAATGCATTCCCTTTCCTTAATCTTTGAGTGAACAAATGCTTCACCTTCTTAATTCAAAAACCCATATGAATTTTGTGAAGCTAGGTATGTTTAGAACACATAGAATCTCACTAATGAAAGCTCAGAGTGTTTGTGAGTGCTTTAGAATTCGAAATTTCACAAATGATCAAAAGTTACAAACCTCAGCCGAAGAGGTTCTATTTATAACAGTTTTTAACTAAAAATAATCGATTAAACACGCTCCAGTAATCGATTATTTAGCATATGTAATCGATTAAAACAAGATATTAATCGATTAAAATGTTTATAAAATGTCCTTAGTTTCAAGAACAAACCATTTAATCGATTATTCCGATACATAATCGATTAAGACAGAGACATATGGTTTTCCAAGATAAACTATGTAATCGATTAAGGAAATAATGTAATCGATTAAAATGATCTTGAAGCTTTCTGGGTTTTGACTAAGAACAATATAATCGATTATTCCATGAAGTAATTGATTAAGACAGTCAGCTTGAATTTTCCTAAGATGCATGTTCAGGCATGTAATCGATTAAACATATATTGTAATCGATTAAGACAGAGAGTTCCATCTTTTCATAAAAAGCCTAAGTAATCGATTAAAACGATATGTAGTCGATTACAATGATCATGTTTTGTTTTTTTAAAGGACACGAAGAACAAAATAATTGATGCTACTATTCTTGTAATCGATTATTTATTAGCAACTTTATTTTTCCAAAAACTTTACATTCTAAGTGCCTTTCTAATCAATTGCTTTTACTTAATCAATTAATCCAATGATCTTAAAATGAATGAATGATGCATGATGCATACACTTGGATTATCAGATCATATACTTCCTTTTACAAATGATCAAATTGATTCTTCAAGCTTTTCTTTGAGCATATCCTTTTGTGCATGTTTGAAAGTCCAAAACCTTGAAGCTTGATCTTCATTCATTGATACTTGGCTTCACTTGAATTAACAAGCATCTCAACTTGGGAGGACTTAGTTTCAAGATTTTTGCAGAATACTTTTCCATGGACAAATATAATCGGTTGGTGAACGAAATCACTAACTTTACTCAAAATGGAAGAGAATCCCTATGTGCCGCTTGAAACAGATTCCAAGAATTGATCAGGAGGTGTCCACAATATGATATGCCTGTAGGTAAGCAGGTACATATATTCTTTAATGGTATGACTCCTGAAACACGTATGATCGTTAATGTTGCAGTAGGGGGTACTATAAGGTCCAAAACAGCAGTTCAGACATATGAGCTTATCAATTCTTTGGCCCGGAATGAAAATGAAAGCATAACACATCAGCCAAAGAGAGAACCAATCCAGCTGTCCACCAACGATGCAATGCTTGCAGAGCAGAAAATTTTGGCACAACAGCTAGCCAAATTGACTGAAAAGATTGATAGATTGCAAGTCTCTGCAGTACAAGTGGCAGCCAGTCAACCACATGTAATATGTGAGTACTGTTGTGCGATTACGGCAAGTGCACCGATCGTTTACAAGTAATAAAGTTTAGGTAAGTAAAGTATCGTCTCCACAGGAATTGGGGTAATTTCACAGCAATGTTAACCAATATGATTGAAATTGAAAACAAAAAAATATGCAGAAAAGTGTTGTTGAATGGTCTGGTTGATTGTGTAATTAAAAGACAAGAATTAAAGAAATATGCAGTAAATTGATTTAGGGAAGTTACCAATGGACGTTTAATTGTGGTCAGGCGCAATCCCCTATGATCACTACTCCTTCACTTGACTGGTTATGTAACATTAACGTTCACAAATGATAAGTCTCTCCTTTAGTCGTAAATCCTAGATAACTAGTGATTTCACTCTTTAATTCGATCGAGAACCCTAAGCCCTTAGCGATTCTGTCAAACTAAGCATGTAGAGAACACATCATAAGAGGTTCCTGTTGTTAATTGTTCAGAAAATAAGCCTTTCCTAAGTTAGCTAATCCCTAATTCCTTAGTGAATTAACCCTTTAACCTGAATCAAAAACCTAATTCCTTAGTGGATTCTATCAGATTAAGCATTCAAAACATCCTATTATAAGCTCTGCAGCCACGCATCCCTATTCCTAGGTGATGAACAACTGTTACCCAAATTCAGTTCAGAAATTAGAACCCCAACGTCCCCATTGCGAATTCTAACCCTATGTTCTTAATTGAAGTGATCAAGTTCAAGTAAGAGTAAAAGAGAGATGCAGAATAGAGTAAAACAATTAAAACATTATTCAATACCAGTCAAATTACAGAGAAGCTTTCATAGGTTCATGGCCTTCCCACAATACAAGAATTAGCCAGCCATAGGCCTCAAATACATCAAAGTTGTAATGGAATTCATGGTTGTGCAGTAACTCTGGCCTTGATGCTTGATTTCTAGGGTTGGGTGAGCGAAAGATGCAGGAAGATGAATTGGTGATGATTGTGGATGATGATGAGTGATTTTCTCTCAGTTTCTAAGGCCTCCTATTTATAAATAAGGCTAAATCAAGTAATAAGGTGCTTTCCTCGAGCAAAATTCAAAACAAATCATTTAATTAAGGCAACAGAATAATCCGGCGCGACTCGCGCGCGATCCCGCGCGGTTAGCGCTACTTGTTCGAGAGCTTGGCGCTAGTAGCATGACATTCCACGCTACCAGCGTGGAATGTTTGAGTTGAAATGCTGGCTCTGGTCTTCTGTGGCACAGATCTGGCGCAGATAGTGTGAGTCCTTCAAGAGCAAAGCTTCAATCCTGCACTTGGCGCGATTTGCGCTATGGATGGCGCGATCCACGCGAGACTCAAATCTTTCTTTTCTTCTTTTTCTGCTCTTTAAACTTCTCTTTATGCCTGAAAACACTCAATTGGTATTGAATAGGATTAAAAATAATAAAGTAACAAATTTAATTAATTCTAAACTAATTTCCTAAGTATTTAACTAAAATATAACCTAAAACTATCCTAAAATTAAGATGTGTTTGCAACACATCAAGTACTGCCAAGGTGAGCATGAGTCTAATGTTTGCCCTATTCTTGTTGGAGCTGACCCTGTGTAGGTTAATGTAGTTTGGAATGATCAGAGGCAGCAACAGCCTTATCAGAGGAACTACAATTTTGCTCCGGGGAACAACTATCAAAGGAAATTCCAAGGAGGTGGCTTAGACTACAAGTCTAACAACTACTTGCAGCCCCCTTCTATTCCCAACAAGGAGACTTCTGAGCTTGAAAAGGTAGTGATGCAGCTGTCAAAAACAACAATAGAATTTATAGCTGAAACAAGAACTCACAGAACCAACCAAGATGCTTCCATCAGAAATCTGGAAAACTAGATTGGTCAACTTGCAAAACAGTTGGCTGAGAGACCACAAGGCCAGTTCCCGAGCGACACAATTATAAATCCAAGGGAACATGCCAAGGCTATCACAACCAAAAGTGGTAAAGTATTGACTACACCAGAAAAGCTTGAGGTAAGTACAAAGGAAAATGAGAAGAAATGTGCAGTAGCTAAACCATCAGAAGAAAAAGCTGCAGAAAATTCAGAAGAGCAGAATTTTGCACCTCAACCAAAGAAGTGGGACTTTTCTCGCTTTGAGAAGCCTCCATATCCGGTGCAGACCAAGCAACAGTTGCAGAAACAGCAATTTGCCAGGTTCTTAGACCTGTTTAAGAAGTTACATATTAATATTCCATTTGCTGAGGCATTAGCCAATATGCCTAACTATGCAAAATTCATGAAGGAACTTCTATCTAAGAAACATAAGCTGCAAGATTGTGAAACCATAACACTCACTGAGGAGTGCAGTGCAATAATTCAGAGGAAACTTCCCCCTAAATTGAAAGATCCTGGAAGTTTTAACATCCCTATAGCCATAGGAAATATAAATGTAGGGAGAGCACTTTGTGACTTAGGGGCTAGTATAAATCTCATGCCATTATCTATGTGTAAGTCCCTAGGCATATCTGAACTGAAACCTACTAGAGT
>PYAF01004432.1:18237-59402 GCA_007407185.1 Glycine tomentella
AATACTATTTTGCAAAAAAAATAAAATACAAAATATAAAATATAAAATAGAAATAGTAAATGAATTTACTACTTTTATAAAAAATAAAATAAAATAGTAAATCTCATGTCTTTAAAGTAGTAAAACCTAAAAAAAAAGTGTTTATGACTTTAAAGTCATAAATTAACAAAAAAAATTAAACATAAAAAATGTCAGAATTTTTTAGTGAAAAAAAAATAGTACAACTAATCAGTAAATTAAAAATAAAAAATAAAGAAACTAAAGTTATAAATTATTTTACTATTTCAATTAAAAAAAAATACAAATTGTAATGTTACTACATCCAACTCAAAAATCGTATCACAACCTACCCCTTTAATAATTTATTTGAAATGCATTCCCAATTGATAATAAGTAAAAAAAAAAAAAAAAAAATTATCCCTGATCGTGTGGCCAACGAACAGTGGGTAAGGAAGAAGGGGGATAGTAGTGGAATGGTGAGAGAGCGGGATGCAAAGGAGCTTGAGGCGTTTTCCATCATGAGCGTGTCGCCTCCTATGCTCATTGATCTACGATCGCACGTCGTCACTTACGCTTGTAGATCTATGATCGTGTGTCGCCTCTTTGGTGTGCATTCATTTGAATGGTTTGCTTTCGAAGTTCAATGGCTTGTGAGCAGATTGACAAATTATTGAGTTGGTTTCAACCGAGTATTGCTTGGCAGGCACAAGTTATTTAGTGTTCAATAAATCGTGACTTGTTTGTTGGGTTGTAGATATTATTTTGTGACTTGTGTGCAATACAATTGGAGACGGTTGTGGAACTAGTTTTGGCAAGATTATTTTTTAATCCAGTGAAAACATTTCTATGGTAGGCTCAAATAAATCTTGAAAAATGTTTCTATCCTACGTATCACATTTGTTTTCCATGATGGAAGATCTACGAGTCTCTTCCTAGAAGCGTTCATGAATTTTTGTGATGTTATTTTCACATGTGTACTAACTCATTTATTATCCTACGTACCACATTTGTTTCCCATGATGGAAGATCTACGAGTCTTTTCCTAGAAGCGTTCGTGAATTTTTGGAATGTTATTTTCACTTCTGTAGTAACCCATGTATCATAAATGCTGGAGGGAATCCGGATCCGTTGGCTTAGTAAAAGGTTAGTTCAAAGTAAAGAAACAAGAGAAAATTTGAAATGAATCAATTTAAAGATGAGAAACCAAAATTTATTTTGACTTCGGTGAGAGCACTATTATTTTTCTATATATTAAAACAAGTAAAAACAACCTTTGGTTACTTTTTTTCATTTTTGCTTTTGTAAATTTAATAGTGTGAATTTGGCTGAACCTAAGCTATTAAGGGGCGTTTATAAAAATATCTCATGACTGATCTATAAGATTTTTTGAGCTTATTTTAATAAGCTGTAGGACGTAGCTTATTACCTAGTGCTTAAGGCGTTACTAATAGAAATGCCAGCTTTCAAAACCCACCATTGAGCGTTCCAGGTTCATTTTTTTCATTCCTGCACCGCATAACATTTTTATTCTTCCGCTTTTCAACTTTTGGTTTAATCTGAAGTTTTGTCGGCTTTCTTTTCCTAGCCCAAAACAATACAGATTTAAATATATTTTTGTTTCTTAAAATATGAATCATTTTAATTTTAGCCCTCATTTTAATCCTTTTGCATAATATATTTAAGCCAAACAGGTAATACAAGATTTGCAATTAAGGACGATTTTTTACTACAAAAATTGTTTTTTACGTTAAATTTTAAAATATGATTTTTAATGATTAATAACTGTCGAAATCAAATCAATAAAAAATTAAATAAATATTTAAAGTGATTAATAACTTTATAATTTACTTAATTCTAAAAGTTTTTAACCATCAAAAAATCATCCTTTAAAATGTAAATTAGAAAATCAAATTTTGGCGATCAAACGTTGTTCAAATTGTAAATCTTTTATTTCCTATTTGACTCTATGCAAAAAGACTAAAAATAGCAATTTGAGAATTCCATCAACTAAAAAAGGCAACTTTTAATTCAAAGGACTAAAAAGAAAATGATTCAAATTTGAAAGACTAAACATATTCTTAAGCTAACAATAAATGATTATCTGTTGGTTACAGGGAGATGCCGGCTTTGCCATTATGCATTCATTCAATTAAGATTTTTGGTCGCACTCATGCTAGCTCTTACACATTTATCTGCCATTGAAAACCCCATTCCCCAGTACCCAACGATAAGAATTGCAAGACATTCATTAATAAAAATTATAACTCATCAATAGCAAAAAACAGTTCAAAACAAAATTACGATGTCAATTTGCACTAAACGATGTCCTGTGGCACAAAACATCACCTTAAATGTTACCAGCAACATATAAAAGCAACTAAAGCCATATAAAAATTTGAAAAACACTAAAATCAAGCAGCACCCTTTCCCTTCTTCTTCTGGAGTTTTTTCATGTAAAACTCCAACTCCTTACCTTCCAAAATGTAGCTGCATAAATTCAAGAAAAAAACACAATTAACAAATATGAAAGGGGTTCGTTATAAACATACTAAAAATAATCACAACTTAAATAAATTACCCATCAGCTCTGCCACATTGACCAGGTCTAGAGGAAATGCAAGCAAGCAAACGTCCACCACCAAACTGCTCCTCAATGTGCGCATCAAGCTTTCGATCTTTCTGGCGCTTCTCCAATTTTCTCTGCACATGGTTACTCTTTTTGGCTTCTTCTGCAGCAGCAGCATCAGCCTCCTGCAAGTTACATCCCAGGATAAGAAAAAGACGTCAGCTTCTATACTCAAGAATGCAGAACACCTCATCCAAAGAAATTATCAAATACACTGGAAATAACAAAATAGCACCAAGCAGCTTCTCCTTTCTCATCATAAACAAAAACAATAATAGGCATTGCCCATTCTGCCATTTGTATATGCTACTAAGATATGAAGTACTGCCCTACTGTTTTAAGAAGTACAATCGCACATTCATTTTATTTATACAACAGATGTAAAATAAAAAATTCTTAACTATAAGACAAGTAAAATCCACAGATTCTGAGAAAATACATAAAAATAGAAAAGATGATGATTTTGAGACAAAAAATACTTTTCAGAACATATGCAATGAATCAAAAACTGATATGCAATTCATCAGAGTATTGGTTTCAGACATGTTAATGTCCAACCTTTTTTAAACAACCAAAACCTGCAACTGAAAAAATAGAAAGTTATACATATGCAAGGAATGGAACTATTAAGTATTGGGCTGAAAGTTACTAATGTCATGGTAACAAGAACAGTGAATAAAGTAAAATATCATAAAAGAAACGAAAGAACAAGCGAAAATTCCAAAGGCATCACCTCTGCAGTTTCCTTCTTGGCAGCTGTCTTTTTTTTCCTACCAATCTCAACACCATAGTGCTGAAGATACCACTGTTTGAATGGAGCAGCATCAACCTGAACGATAGCACTTTTGACAAGAGTCTGAGTACGCACAAGCTCATTGTTTGAGGCATTGTAAACCACATCTAGTACACGAGTCTTGCGAGTTACAGCTTCACTTCCCCAGGAGTAGTTTCCAGTATCCAATCTCAATGCCCTCCATTTCACATTTCCACCTCTAACACGGATCCTCCTGACTGTCTTGTTGCTTGACAGCTTTGTGTTAGCAGGCTGGCGACCAAGCTCATACCTATATGAAACCACCAAATTATCTTAGTTAAAGAAAGAATTGTCATCACAGCTGAAAGTAAAGGCTAACAAATTATAGTGTATTTAATAACAAATGGTATCAAATACAAAAAAGTTATCAAAAGAACTTACAACAAATTCTCTGATTAAAACAAACTATACTAAGGGAAATTTAATAGGAAAGAATAGCTATTAGTAAGGCCAAAAATATTATTAAACTGATTACCAATTTTATTCTAATTAAACTGTAAGGCACTCCCTGTTCACTTGCAGTTTATTGGTTCTAACTAGGAAATTTTAAGCTACTATTTTGTCCTACGATTTTGTATTTAACAAAAATGAGATACAAAACGGAATAAAAAGTAATGGCAGAGTAAAAGTTCCTTGCTCACTCATTCACATACCATCAGAGACGGAAAAAAATTGGAAAAAAAATGTGGCACACAGTAATGAAAGCTAAGATTTGAAAAAGGCTCCCATTTTGCATCAAATTCCAAAGTGAAATTCTAGTACAATAACCCTTTTTAATTTCCACCTCCCCTAACAAAAACTAAAACCTGAACAACAGCTACACCTAGATCTACTATATGCTCCAGAACACAGAATCAGATTTCAAAAATCCCATATCGCAGTGAAAAAAAAAAAAACATAAAAATAATCTCAAGACACTTTCAATTTCAAACTATCAAATCCACAACCAAGCAATGATCCCAACCATCGTACCAATCAAAACGACCAAAAACCCCAACACAAACACATCTTCCACTTTCAGCAACAACATTAGGCAACTCTAAGCAGCAAAGAAAAAACCAATACATCAAATTAAAATAAATAAAAAATTCAAAAAATTAAAATGAATAAATAAATAACATAAAAGAGGCACGCACTTTCTCTTTTTCCTCCAGGCCTTCTTCTTGCCACCAGTGGCACGCCTCTTGTGCATAGAATCTCTGGAGATACCTGATTCAGAACAACAAATCCCATTAGAGAAAATTGCACGAAGGAATACGTGAAATTAGGGTTTGCGCTATAACATAACAATAACGAGAGAGAAAGATGTCAAAGAAGCGTTTACTGACCCATGATGGCAGAGAGTTGTGACGAAGGAGCAACAACGCACTCTGTATTGTGTCACTCTCTGTGGCTTCCTCGCCCTCTCTTAAAACCCTAATATTACGGGTTATATATTTCAACACACGAAACCCTACTTCCTGATCCGGCTTCGCTTACCCGGCCCAGAATCAGGCCCAATTTTAAGAAAAGTTTTTTTAGCACAAGAAATACTTAATAAAGAAAATATGTAAATATATTTTATTATTTTAAATTATATTTATAAAATTATTTGGGAAAATATTCAATTTAGTCCTTGAATTTGAAAGATGTTAACAATTGAATCCTTGAAAGATGAAAAAGTAAAATTTTATTCCTAAATTTTCAAAAAGTGCGATAAATTTATCTCATTATCAATTTCTCTAATAACTCAAACTGCTAATCCTATGTGACATCGTTGAACCTATTTGTCATCCTACATTTTGTTGTGTGTGTTGCTATCATAGAAGTCATACATAGACTAATTGTCACCAAAATTTCAACTAACTAAATTGACACCACAACCATCACTATAAGTTGTTACCACCATCATAATCATGCTTTCACAAATCCCTTCACTAAAAAGTGAAAACCATGGTAGATCCACCAACCACCACCAAAGTCAGCCCAAAACTCCCCATAATAACAAAATCACTATCTTTGTGAATAGTAACAACAAACCTCCATTGCAAACAACAACAACAATAACAAACTAGAACGAACCCCATTAATATAATCATCTCGTTAGGGACTTGTAACCTCACAAACAAACAAGGAAAAAAATCGAAGCACGATGCTCCTTTTCTTGTTCTCTTTTTTCTCCTTTTGGTTCAATCTCAATTGGGAATAAGATTATCAATTTTAATTATAATTACTAGTGGATAGGGGTGGGTAAGCGAGCCAACTTACCCCGCGTAAGGCTCGCACATGTAAGCCTGCATTAGCAGCGGACTGGACCAATCCGCCCCGCTCTTTTACACGAACTTAATACATTGGTCTGACCCTGCCAAACTAGCTAGTCCATGGGGAAAAATGCAATTTCAAAATAAATATATTTTTTCTCTTAAAAAAAAGTCAATTACACTCAATTATATATATATATATATATATTATATAAAAAAGTCTTAATAAATGTCCAACAAATACTCAATTACAAAAGTTTTAATTGCACACAGGTGAGGAGGGGTCGGCGTCGATATCGCGGTGGCTTTGACCGTGAGGTGCAACGTGCGACGTAGAGGGAGGGAGGAGAAGAAACATCAAACGCGTGTTTTGTTGTGTACTTGTGTTGTGTCGTTTTGTTTTGTAGTGTTGAGTGTGTTGTGCATTTAGAATTAATTGGGTTGGGCTTGGCTGGTGGTTGGGGCCTGGGGGGGTTTACAATTTTTTTTTTTATTTGTAAGTCAATTTGCAGGTTTGTGGGTTTGCAGGCCAACCCGTGGACCTCGTAGTCCAAACTCGCCCAGCCAGTGAGTTATGCAGGGTGGGCCCAAAATCCTGCATAGTCATAGATTCTTAAAAAAAAAATTGGTCTATGCCCACGCGAACCAATAATCCTGTGAGCCGATCCATGGACTTGAGCCCGTTTATCCACCCTTAATAGTGGAAACAAGCGTGTTCACATTTATATTGCTATATCACTTCTTTATTGCGTTAAAACTAACATTTTTTTCTTCTAATTATGCATTGATGTCTATATTAAATTTAATTTAATTTTTTGAGATTTTAATACATGTTTATTTATACGATTTTTTTTAATTCTAATATTTCTACTGTTTATTATAATTCAATATGTTATTTTGTGTGCATTGCACAATATTATACTTTAGTAGTATAAAAAAAAAAAAAACTTTACTTACTACTTATACAAACATGAAAATTATGTTACAAATATTAAGTTGTGCATAAGTGTAAACATACATAAAGTGAAAGAAAAATATCTTTATCTAAAATTAAATAATTTTAGAAGATGATATTTATTTAGAGAATAAAAAATAATAAAATATCATTATTATTGCATATTGATAAATAAATCACAAAGTAGCTTAGACATGAATTCTTATCCAAATATTTAAATGGATAAAAAATAATGATTTTGAATTTTAGGGGATGGAAATGATGAAATTTCTATATCTTTCATTTTTTTTATTGAACTCTATTATTTTAGACATATTTTTTTAAAATTTATTTTTTTCCAGTTTTTTATACAACTTTTTTTAATTAATTATCTCCATTTAAAAATAGATTTCAATTTAAATTATTTGTCTCCATTTAAAAAATAAATGAGTAATAAAGATAACTAATTTCAATTTTACTTCTTTTTACTTATTATTTTCATTTATTGAAATTTAAAACTTCCAATTTCTTTGAATTTAAAAAAACCCATCAATTTATTAATTAAATACTAAATTATATTTTTATTCTTATAAAATTGAAGGCAAAAACAAGTATAAAGCTCAGAAACTGGTGCACTGGTGCAACGTTGAGCGTACTGTAAAATTGTTTATGTGATTCAAATGGTTAAAGGCCTAAAGGAGTGGGCAAAAGTTAAGGTTCAAATATATGTTTTGATTTTGTGAATTTTTTAATTAATTTTTTAAATTTGGGTCAATCATTAATTCTATGATCAATTATTAATTCTATGTTAAATTGTTAATGATGTGATGATGTGGCTTTTGTGCATTATGTGACATTATAATCTGATTTACAAAAAGTTAAATTACACTTATGTTCCATCTATTATTGTTATTTTACAAATTTAGTCTCCTACTTTTAATTGTGCAAATGTGAGTCAACCATTGATTGCTCATCAAAATAAGCAATTAAGATGATAATTTGATGCTATGATGTATTTGTTAATGCCTACAAAGTTAGTCGTCAAAACAATAGTCACTGATTGGATACGACTAGCACAAGGAAGCTGATTGAAGCGATCGATGTGGTTAAGTTGGGTATATAGGAAAACGATTGGGGAAATCTGCTTTGGATAGTGTGTGGTTCGTCTTAGAATATGTGAAAGACATCTTGAAGGGCAAGGAAGCACTTAGTGAGATAAAGCCAATGATTTCTTAGATTGTAGGGATTTTGAGTAACGATTTAGCTAATGTATCTGTTAGTGGATAATTATAAATAGGGTTTATCACATTATAGTGAGGACACAAACATCAATACACAAAACCCAACCAAGGAATATGAATAGGGTCTATCATATTATTTGTATTATTTTGCCTATTTGCCTTATTTCACCTACTTCTTTAAATTTCTTTATTGCTTTTAGTCGTTTATTGCTTCTTTACCAAAATTCCACATAGGAATAACTTAATTTAGAAACTTCAATTTATCAATTGATGAAAATCTCTTTGGAGTGGACCAGGAACCCACCCAAGGAACATAGTCCCTTCCTTGGGTCAATCTCCTAAAAGGAATCATCGTTTGATACTTAGTCCTTACCACGACTAAGGTAATTTCACACTAACATAAAATTGGCATGCCTAGTGGGATCCCAGTTACATCATTGAGGTTTCCAACTCTTCCAGTAGATCGTCCTTGGTGTATGCAATTACAATAAGAGAAACAGAAAATGGAACCACCCACTAAGCGATCTTCAAGCCATTGCATCATTGTTCAAGCAAGCGTCAGGGCTGAATCGATAGCTCTCACATCCACAATCATTAATACCCATATGGTGTAACGCCCTGAAATTTTCGATAACTAAAAAAATATATGTTTGATGTATTTCTTGTATTATTTATCACTTTATTAATTTGGATTAGTTCAAATGTTATGTGAATTATCCTTTTTCAACTACTTGGTGTGGATGTTAGGTTATGTGAAGTTTGTTTGATCTATGTTTGAATTATTTGTGTGAAATGTTAATACATGGTTATATGACACAAGAAGGATATGATAGAAGCTAATGAATCCAAGTGACAAGTTTAGAAGTACTTAGAATATATTTAGTTAGGATTAGTGAATTTAAGGAAGAAAAATACCCTAACACATATAAGATGTGGACTAGGAGCTTAAAATCACCTAAGTAACTACCTTAGTAACACAAAACTACATGAAGTACACTTGGAATAAATTAAAAGAAACAAAATCCTAAAACAAAGCAAGCTATATGTGTGAATTTTAAGCTATGTGGAAGTGAAATTGTTTGTTTTGGCAACGTGTAGCACTTGGAAATTTTGCACAAGAGCTAAATGTCCAGCCAAGCTTAGGACCAATCAAAATTTGCTTCATGAAGGCTCCAATTCCACGTGCTATAGCCAGCCAAGCATCAAAGAATCTTGTTTTAACTAAAGATAACATGGCATTTAATGAATAAGACAACTTTTAAGATTTTTAGCTTAGGTAATAATTATTTAGTTGAATGAGGATCAAACTAAACTCTAACTTAGTTAAATCCTAACTAATTAACTTAATATAAATAGATTAGAACAGCACAAAATTTTTTCTCATAAAAGCTAGCTCCAAAGCACACAGCCAAATTGCTTTCACCTTGTACTTTGCTATCCGTTTCACACTTTCTCCTTATATCCTAAACAACCATGACCTATATTCTCTTGTCCTAGACTTATATTCCTTTCTTTTCTCTAAATCTAGACTATCCTAAGACCCATCTCTTTCAAAGAATTAAAGGATACAACCATTACTTGGAAGATTTGGACACAAGTTTACATAAGTTAGGCCAGGCTTCAATCTTGATTTAAGGATTTAGTTGGACTATTTTTAAAATTTTATATCTCCCTCTGTACTTAACCAAACGAGGTGTTTGACCACTCATTTTAAAGCTTAGGATGTCCTCTATGTTTTCCTAAAATATGAGACCGAACTGAGCAGTGAATCGTGCCCGTAATGTATTTGAACACAAGTTGTCTGAAACTGTCCATACCCAAACAGCTACTACCACCCATTTTTTAAAAAATTATATAGTTCTCATTTCTTACTCAAATTAGGCTTATGTTACATGGAATTAAAGATCTAGATATGAAATCTGACATATAAAAAATTTAGCCAAATCTAGATTGTTTACTGTTTGCAGTCGCGAAGACAATAACATATGTTAGTATTTTGAGCCTGTTGGCAGATTTGGAGTTTTGTTTTAAAATACTATATCTGGGTTTTAGAACTCCAATTGAGACATGTGATAACTTGTTAGAAAGCTTATGAAGTCTAATTTAACATACTAAAAGATGGGAATTTAATGACTTGTAGATTAGCATGTGAACTTGAGAGATCTCAAAACGATGCTACAAAGAGCTATCAAAGGGATATAGATAGATGAAGGGAGTTTATTGTTCTGTTACAGTTTTTGATACCATAGTTGGGGGTCAGGGAGCCCAATTATGAAAATGTATGCTTGTCCCTGTTGTGTGTTGGTTTTCAAGAAAAACTGTGTTTTTTTAACTAATGGGATGCGATGAATTTGTTATTGATGGATAAAAATGTGAATAAGGTTGTTGTTGTAATGATTGGATTTTTGGGGAAAGTCTTAATTACAGAGAAGACTCTGCACAAAATTTTATAATATGTTCTCCTATTTAATTCTTTATTAAATTTTTAAATAGTCATAAAAATTTGTTTTCTATATTGTAATCCTCCTTTTTAATTTAGAATTTTCCTAAAATATCAGTCTCGTGATATTATGGATTGTGAATGTATGAGATTTGTGTTGTCTGAAGACCTAGGGAATGTGAATCTCATACATGTGTTATACATATATATATGTGGATTGTGATTGCTTGTGATGTTAATAATATTGAAATGAGATGGTATTAATATTTATGATGATGATATTGAAATGAAATGACGTTGATGTTGTTGATGACATTGGGAGATGGAGATGAAATTAACAATGATCATGACATTGAGATGAGATGATGTTGATGTTGATGATGACATTGATGAGAGATAATGTTGATGTTGACAATGTCATTGTATGATGTGTATGTACATGGGGGTGCATGACTTATTGGGTATCCCTGCAAGGGAAGAGTTTACGAATTTTAAGCATCCCTGGAGAGGAAAAAGGATTGCTTAGAATTCTGATCTTTATCCATGGTCAGTGCATTGATGACCCCATGTTTTATACTTCATAATTGCATGGAAATAGAATGAAGGCAATGTGTACCTATGGTTTTTATGAGGATAAAAATGCCGGTACTAGAGACATGTAACTCGGTTTGGAATTTCCTTGAGACTCTGGTTGATCACCATGGGGGGGGATGGCCAGTGCACGACAGGGTGACCCCGACAAACCACTGAATCATTTTCCTAAGTGAGAGACTATTTCCAGAGTGAATGGTACCACATTGCATTTGAGAGTTGAGTTAGGTGCATGCATCATTCTGAGCATAATTGATTTAAATTGTGGAAAAGTTGATGACTAGTTTGTTGAGTGTGTGTTGAACTGATTGATTATTGATAATGGTTGTGATTATCATTATTGTTTTCTTGCTAATCATTGTTGTCTGGTGCTTATTGATCTTGTATAATAAACTCACCATTGCAATTTTGTATTGTGTGGTTGGTACCTGTGATGATCGTGAATCTTTGTTCGTGGGAGCAGATGAGCAGTAGTAGGTGATATTGGAGAGAGATCCTTTTTGTTGGAGCCGTCAATCCGACGTGATAACATTGGAATTCATTTTGGAGAAGAGTTGTGTTTTGTTATCAACTATTTCTTAGTTGGTTCCTTGTTTCTCTTTGATCGAACATGTAATCTCAAGCTTATATATATGTAAAAACTGAATTATGTTCTGACATATGAATAATATGTATATGTTTCATATATTTATATATATATATATATGTATGTATTTATTTACATATGTGTGCGTTTTGATGAATATATTATCACGAAAATTTACCCTATTTTTATAATCAAATTAATGGAATTTTCATTTAAAATTTGAAAATTACACGTTCAGAGTTGTAATATCGTAGCGACGAGGTGGGTCGTTACATATGGTATCCACGATAGTCACTACCAATTATCCGGATTTTATCCTGGAAGATTATGTAGATAGAGAGAGAGAAGTCCCAAATACATTGGCGCCAATGCTAGCTATGGCGACACCTGTCCCATCTGCCATGTGTTAGCAAATGGACATGGGATGGGGTCCATGATATCATGCAAAAACTTTCCAAACAATTAGGTGATATTGTGAAACCCATGGTCATGAATGAAATCCAGAAGGCTCAAGAGGATGAACGATGTCACTACCAATCCGAGGCAACGACTAATTTTGTACCCAAAATCTAGTCTTGTCAACCTTTGGTCATTGGGCATGTGACAAGTGTTGAAGCATTTGGACCTTCTTCAATGCAGTTTGGTACAATTTAGATGGCTAGGTGTCCACCTATTGTCTCGGGTGTTATTAGACTGTCGCCATTACCCTCAACAGCTCCCATACCAATTATTTGATCGTCATTAGGGTATATGGGCGAAGGTCAGATATAGGGGGACCTGAATCATCAATATATGAGGCATCATCAGCCGATGACTAGGGGGCAAACTACTCATATGCCTTTCCTTATGTTGCCCCAAAACATGACAGGGCCACAAACGACTGGTAAATAACACTTTACTATGACATAAACCCCATACCCACTTGGACTAAGGCGAGAAGAAGTTGGGGTGCAGATGAAGCTAGTCAGTAGGCCATTGTACAAGAAGCCTTATCAAGAATGGATTAACAAGATAGCCCCTTTGTCGAGAGGTACAAGATCCTGGATTTTATAACTTTCTCAAGCGAGGATGGGAAATCCACCATAAAACACATTAGTTGTTTCACAAATGGGAAATCTACCATGGAGAATGTTAGTCATTTTAGCTTGTAGCTCTAAATTGGCTTGTCTCTTCTCCTCAATAGAAGCAAATTGGGCATGTTAGCCTTGGAAACACCACTTCCTGTCCGACTTGCAAGTGCCAAAAATAGACCGATTTTATATCACCTTTCAATTCGAATTAGCAAAAGCAATGTCTCCTTGCATAATATGGATTCCAAATATCCATGATCTGGATGTGAATGAGTCGAATTACTTATCCCTTGGTCTTTTAGTGAACTATGTTGATTCAAGTGAAGCCAAGCATCAATGAACAAGAATCAAAGGCTCAAAAGTTTTGTGCTTTCAACATGCTCAAAGGCAAAGTTCCATGGAAAGCATTGAAGACCAATTTGATTAATTGGAAAAGGAAGTATATGATCTGACAATCCAATTGTGCACATCATGCATTAATCATTCATTTAGGATCATTAGATTAAAAGGTTTAATCAAAGGCAGTATATAACTAAGACATTTAAAAGGTTAAGTTTTTGGAAAAAACAAAGTTTTACTGAAGTAACCGATTACACATATACTGGAATCGATTATTTTGTTCTTCGTGCCTTTAGAAAACAAATCATGATCATTGTAATCGATTACATATCGGTTTAATCGATTACTAAGGCTTTTTATGAAAAATGGAACTTTTTGTCTTAATCGATTACATAAAGTTGGTAATCGATTACAAGCCTATGCATATAGACTTAGAAAAAACATAGCTCACTGTCTTAATCGATTACATATCGTATTAATCGATTACTAAGCTCATTTAGAATGCATGGCTGACTGGTTTAATCGATTACTTCACGGAATAATCGATTATATTGTTCATAGCCCAAACCCAGAAATTATTAGGAGCATTTTAATCGATTACAGTCTTGATTTAATCGATTACAAATGGTAAATAATCGATTACAGGAACGTGTTTAATCGATTATTTTCAGTTAAAAATCTGTTATAAATAGAACTCACTTCTCTGAAGTTTGTAACTTTTGATTTTTCGTATTCTGGGCTTTCACGAACATTCTGAGCTTTCATTAGTGAGTTTCTCTGAGTTCTAAACATACTTAGCTTCACAAAATCTCATATGGGTTTTTGATTCAAGAAGGTGAAGCTTCATTCATTCAAAGCATAAGGAAAGGACTGGATATGTGATTGTAATCTGTCTTTCAACCTGAGAATCATTCATTGTGCATTCATTCTTGGATTATCAGGTGATAGCTTTCCTTATTCTTTGATGGTGTAAATTGTTCTTTGAATATTTGTAAGGATTAGTCTATTGTAATTAAGTTTCTTGCAAGTGTGAGATATTGTTTCTCTAAAAGACAGCTGAGTAGTGTTCTCAGTGTGGGTTTTGGTCTCTAAGGATCTAATAGGGTTTTGGATCTCTAAACTTCATCTAGGGTTGATGAAGAGAGGCTTGTAAATTTGCTTGTAAGGATATTTTTACAATAGTGGAACTCTACTCTAGTGTTGAGTAGAAGAGCTGGATGTAGCCTCATAGGGTTTGAGGTGAACCAGTATAAAAATCTGGGACTAATCTTTCTTCTCATCTATTCATCTCTTAATTGCTTTGTTTGTGAATCAATTCCATTGCACAGAAAATTATACTCTGGTTTCTATTCTTCTTGGAAAAGGAATTTGATTGAATATTGATTCTTGGTTTTGATATAATTTTGAAAGTGATAAAGATCATGTGGTAATACTTTGATTTTAAATTTTAATTGGACAAGGTTCAACCAATTCACCCCCCTCTTGGTTGTGTTGAAGTATTCTTATCATTTTCAAACTATCTCTCCAGGGATTGTGAAAGATGTCTAGCTTCCAATTTATTCAGCCATTCTAACTCCCAGTTGCTTTAATCCTTACACTTGGCGTTAAGTTCATACTTCACCTCCAAATCTCTTAGCAGTAGAGAGATATGCTCATAGACTTTCCATTCAGCCTCTGGGATAATGGTGGAATTAGCCATCGCTGCCAAATTTTGAAGAGAACTCCTCAAAGTATGAACATGAGTAGCATTCCTAGGAAATAACTGAACCAAGGTTTCATGCACATATTTCTTGTGTTTCAAAAGTGGATAGCCATCTTAGGGAATTGGAGGGTTGGTCATAGGAGATTGGAAATACTCAGGCAAGACTTCGTCTTGAATGAAAGGTTTCTTGAGAATAGGGATAGAATCGACTTATCATCATGGGTAGACAAATTATCTTTGGAACTGCTTGGACCTATTCTCCTAGCCATTTTGGTTCGACGAGTATCAAGAGTTGGAGGAGGTTCCTTGAATAGCTCTTTTCTTTATTTTTGTCCTTTCTGCCCTTCTTTTTCTCAGCCTGAGGATAGATACATTTAAGCGATACATAAATATTGGATAAGCATTTCAAAGGAAATAAGAAAAGGGATCAATAACCTATTTAGAGACCTCAAAAGTGCAACATTGATGCTTATAATTTGTTCTATAAATCAAAGTTTAGAGTGTCATCAACTGATGAGTTTGCGTCTAGGCCCACCAACTGATATGGGGACAAATCAAAACTTAGGAGATTCAGGTAGAACATCTATGTCTATTAGGTTAGACCTTATAGAACCTAAAAGGTGGATCTATTGGGAGAAGACAAAGATGAGCAAGGAGAAGAAATAAGAAATTAAAGGTAGGTGTGAGAAACCTTCTTGGAGAACTAAACTAAATGCAGTTGTTCTCTTCTGATTAAGCTTGATGGGGTAGAAGGTGGAAACTCATCATCAAACATGTCATCAATAAGCTTAGTGAGAAAATCGATAGTTGATCCATGGAATAAGGTGGCCGATATAACTCCCCACCATTCCATGAAGAAGTTTGCATTGCTCGGGCTAAAAGCAAAACACTAGAACACAAAAGAATGGAGTTTGTCCTCAATGTCCTCCAGAACTGAAGAAATCTCATTTGACGGACAAGAAGTTCCCAGACTGATTGGAAGTCAAATGGGAAACTTAATATCTTAGGGATAGATTGGGCTAGACCAAATTGCCTTGCAAAATAGAGAGGATAATAAGCCTCAATGACTAGATTGTTGTTCCTTGATGTAGGCTTTATCAATTATGAGACAATGACTTGTTAAGGGTAATGCCTTGTTATTCCTAGCTATGATACACTTTAGACTGAGTGTAGGTGTATCTACTAAGGTCCAATGCAGACCTGTTAACCGATGATGAAGAGGAGTGGGAGAAAAATGAAGTGTAAAGTCACCTGTTAAGAGCTAGTAAGCAATTGAAAAGATTGGTGCTTTTGATGCTTGGAGGTGAGTGAGAGCTTGCCCATAAAAAGTGTCCTCTTGTTTGGTTTTTAACAAACCAGCTCCAGGATAAATGGTATCTGGAAAATATAGTCATGCCCAAAGGATCAAAAATCAAATCAAACTAGAAACAATATTGTACTAAGTTCGATCACTTCAAGGTTGTCAAGAAGATAGAAAATGCCCAAGTGTGGAGAAAAGCAGGGGATCCAAAGCCAAGTCATGATTAGATGTGATAGTCGACACAAAGTTTCAATGTTCACTGACCACGCCCACTGAGCCAATACAGATGAAGTACCTACAAAACCACATCAGAAGGAAAGTGTGGTGCTCACCTGTTGAAACACCACCACTTTTCTTGGAGTTAGGAAGCATGAATTTGGAATATCCAAAGTTGCTTTTCAAAAATTGAATGCCAAGGGTAGTGGAAGGAACGCAACATGTCCCATAGAGTGACAACAAATCTTAGCCATAACTCGACAATTTGAGAATAGTCACCACATTTAGGAGAGTTGGGTCAACCATAACTTTAGCGAGCACAAATCCATTGATAGCCGTAGATGAAAACCTTAAGATTCCAAGCAACATCTCTCGTGGCAGTGCATATCAACGACTGACAAAATAATTATGTCATAAATCCCCCATTATTTCCATTCATCTCTATAGGAAGCAAGTACCTTTTTTTAACCATGTTTGATATTCTAGAAGAGGTTTGGGCCATGTGGGAATTTGTGAATCCCATACCAGTCACAAGTGATTAGGAGGGGATTTTTCTAGGCATGACAAGTGTACCAGTTCCCATAGGGACCGACCCAGACCCGCCCTGACTTTGACGGGAAAAACCAAGTTGATGGGGGTCGGGTTTGTGTTTTCCCCTATTGAGAAAGTCGGGTTTGGGGATAGGATCTGGTATGCTTGTCCCTGCCCCTGCCCCCATTGCTATTATGATATAATAAATATTTTAAATTACTATTATAATCTTACAATACCCTAGTACCCCACTAACCCTACACATTTTTTCAACTTGAGATCATTTCTTCAATTTTCCGTTTGCAACATTTATATTCTACTATGTGTCAAGAACAATTTCAAAAGAGATCATGTGAACTCATCAACAATAGAACATATGCTGCCAACAACAACTAAAATAGGTAGGATAAATTTTGTTTGAATTGTGAATTGTAACAACTTCAGAATTTTGTAGTGAAAGCAATAAACAAGGAAAAATATAGATGAACAAAATCAAAGAACCCTAGAAACCCCAAATCGATAAAGTCCCAAATCTTAGATCCTCAATCTCTAATCCAAAACTTCAGACTCCTTGAAACACAGGCTCAAATGCCAAAACCCAAAACCCCATGGCAGAGGCTTCAAATGATGTCATACCCATGCAGGGTCTATCCTGACATTTCAGAAGAATATATATATATATTTATATATATATATGATAGTTATGTTATTTGTATGAAGTATTTCTTGATTTTGTTGAAGATTTTCCCAAAATAAACCTAGTTGACCACCTTTAATAGGTATATTCTCTCAACCACGTTTTTTTCATCTAAGGCTTGACCCAAAACCTTATTTAAGAGAGCCGAACTTAGTTCAACTTTTATACAAGTATTTAAAAATGTAAACATATTTAAAAGTTGTCTTCCACGTCTTCTAAGACGACCTACACATTATCTAAAGTAGTTTTCCCTAATCATTTAACAATGTACTCAACTTAGCCACGTCAGTTGCCTCAATCGGCTTCCTTGTGTTAGCCATATCCAATCAGCTGTTGTTCCAACAACTAACTTTTTAGGTATTAAAATAATTGTTTCTTGAGTTGTTTGAAATTCAAAATTTCATCTCGAACGACGATAGGGAAATATTCAAATAATCAAGCTCATTTGAATATGGCAACCATATTTCAAGTTTTGAACCTTGATTTCTGCTTTATCTTATCTTTTGCAACCAATCTTGGTCATTTTCTTATAAAACTCATCAACTTCTCCTCTTCTATTTTCGTCCCGTAGCTTCAGAAAACCCTAGCCTAAAACCATGTCAAGCTTCTTCTGAGCAACCTATCTCCAATGCCTTCGATCATTTACCTGAGTGTGCCCTCTATTCCACCACAGACACTCTCACCCCTTTTGATAAGCAACACCAAGAAATCTTCTTAGGCCCTTGCTACCTTAATGAGGACAAAAATATTGACAAAATGACTAACAAGCTGTTTAATCATTAGAAAAATCTAAGCATGGCAACGAGACGGGGCAGGGGTGAGTTTAGTCTCCCCACCCCTTGCCCTCGACTCTCCAAGTCTCCATCCCCGCCCCCAATCCTTACCGGGGTCCAAAAATTAGACCAATCCCTGTCGCCCCCACTTGGGAATCGAGTTTCCTCGCCCTGCCTTGATCCTATCTTGTCTTTTTTTATTCATATAAAATGGAGAAAACAAGACAAATTTTTCTATAATTGGACTGAATATATTATAACAAGCTAAATTGAAATTTTAATTAAAAATTGTTTTGATCTCAAGTTGAGAGAATCTATAGGGTTAGTGGGTCACTAGGTTATTGTAAGGTTATAATAGTAATTTAAAATATTTATTATATCAGAATAGCAATGGGGAGGGGGCAGGGACAAGCATACCCAATCCTATCCCCAAACCCAACTTTCTCAATCGGGGAAAATCCTAACCCAACCCTGGTCAACTTGGTTTTTTCCCGTGAAAGTCAATACTTCATACAAATATATATATATATATATATATATATATATATATATTAGGATACTTATCTATTATTCTGCCTTAAAATGTCAAGATAGACCCTGCATGTGTATGACATCATTTGATGCCTTTGCCATGGGTTTTGGGTTTTGATGTTCGAGCCTGTGTTTCAGGGAGTTTGAAGTTTTGGATTGGAGATTAAGGATCTAAGATTTAGGACTTTATGGATTTGGGGTTTCTAGGGTTCTTTGATTTTGTTCATCTATATTTTTCCTTGTTTATTGCTTTCACTACAAAATTCTGAAGTTGTTATAGCTCACAATTCAAAAAAATTTATCCTACCTAGTTTTAGTTGTTGTTGGTAGCATATGTTCTATTGTTGATGAGTTCACATGATCTCCCTTTTGAAATTGTTCTTGACACATAGTAGAATATAAATTTTGCAAACGAAAAATTTAACAATTATAAATGTTGTAAATGAAAAAGTGAAGAATTGACCAGAATAGAAAAACACACGTGCACACAACTTTTAAAACTAACTTTACACTTTTAAAACTATAAAGGAATAATATAAAACTTAATGTATAAAGGAATAATATAAAACTTTTAAAACTTAATGTACCAACACAAAAAATACATTAATATAGTGACATTTAGCCATTAAAATACAAACTAACTTTACACTTTCTCTAATAGAAAAACACACGTGCACACAACTCTTCAACATTTTTTGTTAAAACACCATTTTGGTCCTAGACAATGGAAAATGTTATCACATTAGCCTCTAAAATTAAAAATAGTGATATATATACAAACACCACATTGTTTTAAATACCCTACCAACACCTCTGATTTTTCTCTATCTCTCTCTTCCTATCACATCATAAATCCAATTAAACCTATATCTTCCCCTCATTTTTGTTCCTCTTACCAGGTGTAGAGTAGCATATTGAGTGTTTTTGTAACACTTTTGAATTAAAAAATTAAAACTAAGTCTCTAGGATGTGAAATAAGTTCCTATGCTTAACCACTTATGGTCACTTTGGTCAATAAACATATGTTAATATTATTACTTAAGTTAGACTACTTTTTGAATTTTGGACTAAAGTGATTCACATATTGCACTTTCAAAGACTTACACTTATGTGGCAAAGCTATAAACTTTTTAGGACTCAAAATGTGTTTTATTTTATTTTCTTTCAAAATATTTTTTCCCATTTTGATAAAAGGATTAAATACATTTTTAGATCTTATATATATAAGTAAGTTTATTTTTAATCCTTCAAAAATTTCAAATTAATTTTGACTATCATAACTTTTTAAATTTTTTAAAAGATTTATCATTCAATGTGAAATGATTTAAAATTTTAACATGATCATAAATTTTATATTTAGTGCTTGTTAAGTAATAAGATGAATCAGGTCCCTCAAATATTTTGGTTAATGCAAACAAATATTAAGTTTTGAAGATTGTGTCTTATCGCACATCAAACGAAAGCTTTGTTGTGTTTACGTTTGTCTAACAGATGATAGCTCAACATATGTAAAGTTATTGCATTTGTGATCATGTTTAATGATATGATGCTTTGATCCTTTATGAAGAGAATGTTCTTTTATTCTTCATATGACCTGTCAAAGAGCAAGAAAGAGGAAAAAGTCAATTGAAAAAATTACCTACTACATCAAAAGGCATGTCAAAACAAATTGCAGTGTACTTAAGTGTACAAAAAGTGACTTGACCTCTGATGCAAGACATGGAGTGCGGATAAAGGAAGATAAGCAAGCTACTTTATCATATCAATTTGACAAGTTGGTGAGTTGCATTAAATACTTCAATGAATACCTTCACCAATATACGATTAAGAAGACGAAGAATAAGGTCATTCAGTCACAATATTTACTTCTAGATGAAGGCTATAAATAACTGAAGATTTGAAGTGTTGGAGTTAGGGAACCTTATGCACAAACAAGCATTCAAATTCCTTGTAATTCATTCTAAGATTAGAATAAGCTATCAAAACACCTTGTAAATCCCGAGAGTATTGACTGTGGGCTTAAGCTTATATTCTTTTGTAAGATGTTAGCAAAAGTCGATGCACCCCTTACATCAAACAAATCTATTTGATTTGTTGAAGCTTGGAGAGGATTTGTATAAAAGATTATTTTGGTTTTTAGCTTGAGAGGCTAGTATAAAACTACTAGATAGGGTCTTGCTAGAAGTGGCTTGTAAAAGAATAATGGTATTTTGTATATGTGATATTGAAATTTGGTGAATTTGCTTAGAATTGTCATAATCTCAATGATAGAGACAAAATAATATAAAATTTGTTTATGTCTCTTGCTTTATCTGTTTGTATAACCTTGAATTGTTATTTCTATCAACATTGAAGGTTTATATATATATATATAACTAAGTTTTTGAATTTATCATTTGTTCCACTTAATATCAATCACAAGTATAAACTCATTTTATAAGATGATATAGTGTTTTTTTTTTAAGGTTTAATTTGCAATTTTTTTAAAGAAACTCAATTCAATCCCTTCTTGTTTTTATAATGTTGCATATGTTTTTTATTTGATAAGTATATTTATGAGTCTCCCCAAGATGCTTATTCAAAATATATGGAAAGGTTTTCTTATTTTAGAAATTAAGGTCTTTTTACAATGCTACATGTTTTTTATTAGATAAATCTATTAGATAATTTTCCAGCCTTTTCCTATGAATAAATTATGGTCTTTTTAAATCTTTTAATAAAAATTCCCTTAACTATTTAAGTTATGAGTCTGGTAGGTGAATCCTTACAAACTTGTATTAAGGTTAAAATATATTTGATGTTTTCATAAAATTGGTAAAGTTCGTTTTTTGACTTTTTAAAAGTTTTCATCTATTTTTTGCCCCTGAAAAATTATAATGCACTATTTTTTGACCTAGAGTAAGGTTTGGATGACTCTAAACTTATGAGACATTTTTTTATAAATTTAAATTTTAAAATATAATTTATGATGTTCAAATCGTCACAAATTACATTAAAAAAAATCAAAACACAATTTTTGACGGTTAAAAAACACTACAAATTACAAAAAGATTAAATAAATATTGCAAGAATGGATCTTTCCGGATAATCTTTAAAACCCCTTTTCATACTTGAGCAAAGCTTAAATGTTATGGCATTGGATAGTTGGTGCAACATATGTTGTAAGCCCTTCTTTCATACATGAGCAAAATCGTGAACCTCCTATGAAAAAGGATGACTAACAAGACCAAAACAATTGAAAACAACAATAAATACCAAATAGAAAAAATCAGAGGCATGGAAGGAAATCCAAATGTGACGGTGGGATATTCCAAAACAAAAAGAGAGAAATTTTGCCAAGTTTGTAATCGATGTTAAAAATATCTAATCAAATGAAGTCATCGTAATTCATCAAAGTGAGATCACCTGATTCAAAAAGAATAATCGAACCAGCAAAACCATTATCCATGGCCAAACATCCAAAAACAGGGGCTTGTAAGTAGAACCTGATTTGGTGAATTTGGGCATTTTGGGTCTAGCTTTGGACGAAGATGATGGTTTACGAGGCAGATCTGGTAGGTGGTGGTGATGTTGTAGGTGGATGTTCACAGAGGAGGTTCATAACGGAGCACGAGAAGCATGTACAAAGAGAGTTAGAGGGAGTGAAGATAGCAGAAGGATCATTCCAAGTGACAGAAGCAGTGGTTACGATGTCGAAGATTGACGATGCGATCGTTGTGAGCTAGTGGAAGTCAAGGTGAGTGAAGGAGAATAGAAAGGGAAGGAAACATGCAGCTACACGTGTCCACTTTTTAGTGGACAAACATCAGACACGTAACGTAGGTTCAGAGTCATCTAAACCTAATTCATTATAATTTTGTATGGATGAAAAATATTAAAATAATAAGAATACTTCACAACAACCAAGAGGGGGGTGAATTGGTTGAACCTTGGTATTTTAAAAATCAAATTTAAATCAGAGTTTCGGGATCTTTATCACTTTTAAACCAAGAAACCTTTTACTTAATCAAATAGCTCAGTCCAAGAATTCAATAGATCAAAACAGAACTTGTTGAACAATGAATGAGATTCAAAGAATTAAAGACAATGAATAAGATGAGAATGGAGATATAGAAATAAGAACACAAGCAATTTATACTGGTTCACTTCAAATCATGAAACTACATCAAGTTTCTTCTAAACTAAATTAAAGTTCCACTATTATAAAATATTCTTAAAGCTTTTACAAGAACCTCCCCTTTATCAACCCTAGATAAAGAACAGAAATCCAAAACCCTATTAGACTTCTAAGGAGAAAGATCCAGAGAACACTACTATGATCTTTAAGCTAGAGAACCCTTCTCTAGTCCCAAGCTTTAAGAATCTAATTACAATAGTCAATTACAACAAAATTTGTAAACAAAATTACAATCAATGAGTTAAGGAAAGAAACAACCTGATGATCCAATGAATGACATGCACATGAATAAACAATTCAGGTTGAAAGACAAAAACAATCTCAGAACATCTTATTCCTTAACCTTTGAAAGAGACTTCTTGCTTTAAAGAATCACTCAAAAACCCATGAATGTTTTAGCACAAGCAAGAACTCATAGAACCCAGAAAAATCACTTAGAACGTGTTTAGAAAGCTTGTGTATGCTCAGAATACGAATTGATCAAGTTCCAAAACAAGCTGAGCCAAGGTTCTATTTATAACAAACTTTTGTAACTGTTAGTAATCGTTTAAACGCACCATATAATCGATTATTTAACTCATGTAATCGATTAAATCAATCTGGTAATCGATTAAAGTGTTCAACACAATTTCTGGACATGAGCAATGAACAAAATAATCGATTATTCCATCTTGTAATCGATTACGACAGGAAGCTTCAAAATATCAAAATACACTATATAATCGATTACGATCTTTGGTAATCGATTAAACTAGGAAGCTTTATAAAACAGAATGAACTATCTAATCGATTACGATATGTGGTAATCGATTAATGCGGCAAATCTTATATGCATTTACATATAGTGTAATCGATTACTAAATTTGGTAATCGATTAAGACAGGAAGATGGTTTTTTCAATTTAAGTCTGTGTAATCGATTACTATTCCTTGGTAATCAATTCTTCCAGCACTGCTTGAAATAATATATAACAATGTAATCGATTACTACCTATTGGTAATCGATTAAAGTGTTCATCAAGACAGTTTATATGAAAACAAAGGTCAAATAATTGATTATTCCGATAGGTAATCGATTACATTGTTCTTGAAAGCTTTTCCAAAATGAACTAAGAACAAAATAATCGATTATACCTTTAATGTAATCGATTAAGTCAGTACAAAAACCATTTTTTCAAAAACCTTTGATTCAAATTAAAACCTTAGTTAAATGTAAAAAGCTTTGTTTGATTTCCATGAAAAACACTTAGTTAAATCAATGAATGAATGAATGAATGCATGGATCAATCAGATAGCTTTCCTTTTACATAAAATTCCAAGTCTTCAAGCATGTTGAAAGCTCAAAACTAATCTTGTATCAAAGACTTCCAATTTTCATGAAGCTCTCCCTGTATTCAACAAAATAGACGAAAATTTTTGTAGACTGAGAACATATTTTAGCCTTTTAAGAATGTATATCATTTGCGACGAATTCCAATGTGGGAAACATTAATATGTCTCCAATTAATGATTTTTAATCAAAGGTCTATTTTTTATTTTTTTTATTTTTTCCTCTTTTTTCCTAAGTTTCCCTTCTTTTTGCACCTTCCTCGCAACCCACTGATTAGTTCTTTCCCCTCCTCCTTCTGATTTTGAAATCTCAATCCTATGTGCCAAAAAATCCAGATCCATTGTCGTTTGCTACCGCACCTTTCGAAAAATCCACATCCAACAATGGCTGACGCTAACTTTCATCAAATTTGAATATTATTAGATCTCTTTTTAAGATTTCACATATGATTCTTCTTAATTTTATCTTTGATTCTCTCTTTGTACCTTTATTTTTTGTTTTTCATGTTTTAACTTTTTGGGATTTTTTTTATTGTCTCTTAATGATCATTTTACCATGTGGTGGTGAGTTAATTTGAGAGTGTTTTGTGCTCTGATTTCTTAAAGGCTCCAAGGGTCTTATCTATGGGGTTTGATTGAACAAGAAAAAAGAGTCTCTTATATATTGAAGGTGGTGCAAATTTTTCTGGTTATTGATTTTCCTTTTTTTTTGCCATGATTCATGGTTGAAATGGTTCAGATCTTGGTTTAATCATTATGGCTTTGAATCCTTTGGTGCTTGATTTTGAGAGCTTGACGGCGTCGGTACGGAGGAGGACTGTAGTGAGGTCCAATATGTGGGTCTTGCGTCTAAGAAGCTATCTTAGATTTAGAAAAGAGAAAAATGTTTAGATCTATAAAAAAAAAGAAAATCAGACAGGGAGGGAGAAAAATAAATACAAATGAAAGTTGTCACTACAATAACCATGGCAGTGGAGGAGGTGTTGTTCATTGGCATCTCACTGCAACAGCAACAGGAACTACACAATTTGGAGTGAGGAAAATGGGTCAGGGTAATGTTGGGAAACACAGAGAAAAAAAGAAAAGAAAAAAATAATTTGAACCCTTCATTTAAATATTAATAAATTAATGATTAAAAAAATTTCCCGTTGGAAGACCTACCAATGTCTCCCGCAGTAGCAGTCATCATTTGCCACCATTATATGCCTATTACACTCACTCTAACATTCCACATGACCACACCCATTTAGCCATTGACACTTAGAACAAAAGATTTGAGTTTGAATCTTTGTATTTTTGACAAAAAAGTGATATAAAATTGTGTTTAGCTTTTGTCGTTGCCCAATATTTGTTTTATTGAGATTCCATTGTAAATGCATTGTGATAATTTATGTGATTTAAATTCACACTACAATTGTGGGCAATTAATGTTGCAAGTAGCTCTACAACCATATATAATATTATGGGTGCAACAAAAATTATGATCTGTAATTCATAGTTCTATTACACATGCCTTACAAACTTATTTTGTGGTTTCTATTAAGACATAAAACCCAAAAAACTATTGGAATTTGGAAAAGGAAACATGAAGAAGGAAGATTGCATCATGACATCACTTATTCATACACTCATAGTTAACACTAATGCTGCCACCTTAAAATTATATATGGTTTTCCCCTTTGTGTTACATATTCAAGATACATATGAGGAAAGATCAAGCAATGAATTTCTTGTGTAAGTTGCCAATACCATATCCTCCGTCGCTCTCATAACAACTGTGGAAAATAAACAAGTCCAAGGCCAAAACTCAATCCCAATTCGACACTAATAAAGTTCCAATTAGTTCTACCAGCTAGACTTTCATATTCATATTCATGTTCATGTTCATTTTCATATCTATGTTCAAGTTGTGGCCACAACTTCTACTCTTTATCATTTGTGTCTTTAGTCAATAAAGGATCATATAACCCATAATTGCCTTCAAAGGAAGAACAAAGAAATGACTGAATTTGGGTACCTGGCGAGATCTTCGACTAAAAGAGTTTTGTGAGAGGTCCAAGCTCTCCAATTCTCTTAGGTTACCTGTCATGGCGAAATTTCACTAAACAAAGCATTGTTTGACAAGTTGAGTATATAGAGTGCTTTGAAATCCATTAACTCCTCTGGTATAGGTCCTTCAAAATGGTTAGACGAGAAATCAATGAATGTAAAGATTGTCAAAATTTCAACCAACTCCATTTATAGACCTTTGCTAATAATTGTCACACCGTCTTGATAATATATTTGCCCACGAAATTGAAGAAACTGAAATCAGATATGATTTACCTTGGATTCAACTTGGTTTTCATCAGACATCATTTCTTTCCACCTTGTGAAATTATCGCTAGGTATCTTTGTTGGGGACAAATGTGTATGCCCAAGATCCAATACATCATGTTATCAATTTTAGTAAAGAATTGTGCTTCATTTTATTATCATATTTATTATTTTATTAAATTGTTAATTTGACAAGTCCTTAATTAAAATTAAAGACTTGTTATCATGAGAGAGATTATGATAATGATAAACAAGTCCTTTATAATTTTCATCTAAATTGTTCTTGATCGTAGGATTATTATGAATAGGATATTTGTAACGACCGCTTCTACCTTGCTTTATTATTTGTTTTCTTTAAAAAAAAATTTCAAAATAAAAGGTAATAGCTTAAAATTAATTCTTTTTACATTTTGAAAGGAAACAGAAAAATATGAAAATTTACGCGTCATCTAACGATGTTTGAGGTCACATAGCATACAGTCCATTATTACAGTCCATAAACAATTATCATCATACAATCCAATACATAAACAGTCCAAAATACATAGCCAAATAGAAATCATCACAAGGTCCTCATCACATCTTCTTGTGCATCATCCACGGTTAATATCACTGTTCGTCTGCTTGCCCAAAAAATTTGGGGTCATCACAGGTGTCAACCACAGACACAAAAACAGGGTAAGTCATGATAAACAAAATTTAAATAATAATTATACAATTAATTCATAATAAATATATGTAAGAAATGCATGATGCATGATTTTCAACTTGTCAACTTATGGCCATCGTCAGAATAGCTTAACACCTCGCGAGTTGGATCGATCAGTCAGGATAGGTCCGTGTTGCAATAGGACTCACACCTACTCTACATGTGATCATCATGGGTAGGTGATCTCCCCACGGCCACTCTCCCCCAGCTCATCACCTTAGAACGCTCTTTCTCAACTCTAGCTATCTGACAAACCTCCTTATGAGGTAACAACTTCACGAATTAACCCCTGTCGGGCATATGAACATGGAACAGCATGATACCTCTTTTCATCTTATTTATTTCATCATTCATCACACTTCACTTGGTCTCATATACATCAAAATTCCATGTTTTTCAAGTCAAACAAAATAAGCATATTTAACAACACTTACACCTCTTTTTAAATTATCAAATAAAGCTTCACAAATCCATACAACACCACGCGGCCACCACCACATAAATCAATTTTTTTTTCTTCTTTGTAATCTTTCATTTTCATATAACAAAAAACTAGATTTTAGTTAAATACTTAAAAGAAAATTATATCTACTCTATTAATATAATTCATCAAGATTCTATCCAAGTTTTAACAACACAATAAATATTCAAGGAATTATTTAAATTAAAGAAACATGACAAGATTAATAAATTAACGTAAAGAACATGAAATATAAACTAACTTAAAGAACATAAAATATAAACTGAATTATCTTAAAGAATATAAGATATATGTCATTCATAGCAAAATAGTTCATAAACAAAATAAATCTAAACCATTAAGCATCACATAAAAAGTTTGTAAGCATCACATAAAAAGTTTGTGAATTTCTTTGTATTAAAGCTAGTTTAAATTATTTATCTCCTCTTTAATAATTAAGATTAAAGTCTCATAATCATTCATATCATATATCTTGAGTTCCTTGAGTCCTTCCATCATCTCCAAATAATCCCACTTAAATCTTCATTAGCACAAGTATTAGCTTCAAACATAATTAATATTTAAACTTGGTTTATCAAGGACTTCCCATACCTTGATTGGTTTTCTTAAAAATTGAACAACCTTGCTCCTTAGCTCCTTGGTTTTCACGTGGACTTGATCAAGGTTGGTAGTGTGGTTTTTCTTTTGGATAAAAGGTACTATATGAAAATGATAGCAAGGGTTAAAAAGAAAGGTGAGGTGGAGTACGGTTACTACTCCTTTTGCCTTGAATTGGTTTTGACAAAGCTTTGAAATTGGTCAAATGGAGTGCACGGTTGCTTTCTTTCCCTCTTTGGCTGCCCAAAAATTTCGGTCCCCTTGCTTTATATAGGAAGGTAAGTCTTGATTTTTTACTAGAAATTATCCATAAGTCATGATGGCTACTAGCTTGTGTGCCTTTTTCTTATTGGTTGATTAATGGGCTAGCTTGTACCACACAATACTTCCTCCTCCTTTTATTGCAAGGTAGTTTTTTGCTTGGAGAAGGCTTTTCTTGGCTTCATCTTACCTAAGAAGATAAGAATTTATGATAGATTCCTTTTGTCTCCTACTACTTTCCACTAGGCTAGATCTTATTGGCTAATCCTTTTCCTCTTTGAACTTGTCCCCCACCACCTTGGTTTTGCTCTCTTGCACGTGTTCTCTCAATTGTAGGGGCTGCCATGAATTCTTTTCATTTCTCACCGTAGACTACTTGATTTGATGCCAAATCTATAAAGTTTCTTATTTTATGTAATTATTAAATTTTAGTTTCTTATTGATTCATCACTCTTTTAATTAGTAAAATTACTAAACTAACTTAGTAAAGAAGTCTCCAAAATCAATAGAAAACTCCAAAGATTATATCCATCATTTTCCTATAGTTTTCTGATACTTAAGTTAGTCTGTATTGAGCTCTTTTCAAAATTTCTATTAAAATTCCTAGAAATTCTAATTCTTGGTTTCTTGTCACCTATTTAGTTAATAATTAATTATCTAAAAGTATTTTATTTCATACACAGGTTCCCTCAAAATTTCCAAAATCATCTGGGCATTTTTTACCTAAAGGGTATTTTGGTCATTTACCACCCTCGGGACCTAATCGTCATTTCTGAAATTGTCTAAGGGCATTTTGGTAATTATCTTCTAAGAGTATTCTTGTAATTTCTATTCTATAGGGAAGGTAACCTAGTCATTATTCTGCCCATATCTCTGTAATCTTACTAAATTCTAGTCTGTATAAGGTCCTTTAATCACATATTACTAATTGATGTAAAATATTGCATCAATTTAATACATATAGAAATGTTGGGGTGTTACAATTCTTCCCCCCTTAAAAAATTTCGTCCTCGAAATTTACTTGATTCAAAGAGTGCCGGATACCTCCTTCGCATTTCGCTTTCGACTTCCCATGTAGCATTACCGCTTGTGCCATTTCCCCATATTACCTTTACCAGAGGAATTTCTTTTCCTCTTAAGGTTTTGATCCTTCTATCCTCAATTCTTACTGGAAATGTTTCATAAGTTAAATTGTCCTTTACAAGTACTTCATCCATCTCAATTACATGTGAAGGATCATGAATATATTTACGTATTTGAGACACATGGAACACATTATGGAGATTGGAAAGATTTGGGGGTAAAGCAATTTGGTAAGCTACTGGTCCAACTCTTTTAATAATTTGGAAGGGTCGAATGAAACGCGGTGTAAGTTTTCGGGATTTCAGAGCTCTTCCCACACCAGTCCAAGGACTTACTTTTAAGAACACATGATCTCCTACATCAAACTCTAAATCATTTTTTCTTCGATCATGATAACTTTTCTGCCTACTCTGTGCAGCTTTCATTTTTCCTTGGATTAACTTAATTTTATCAGTAGTTTGTTGTATAATTTCTGGTCCTAAAATTAAGTTTTCTCCAAGTTCTACCCAACACAGAGGGGTTCTACACTTCCTACCATACAAAGCCTCATATGGTGCCATACCAATAGAGGAATGAAAATTATTGTTGTAGGTAAATTCTATTAAAGGCAGAAAATCTTCCCAGTTGCCTTGGTGTTCTAAAATACAGGCTCTCAACAGATCCTCCAAAGATTGAATAGTCCTTTCAGACTGTCCATCAGTTTGGGGATGATACGCTGAACTCAATTTTAATCTAGTTCCTAAAGCTTGATGCAAACTTCCCCAAAATCTTTAAGTAAATCTAGGATCCCTATCAGATATGATGCTAGAAGGTACCCCATGTAATCTCACAATTTCTCTTATATACAAATTTGTTAATTTTTCTAAAGAATACCTAATGTTAATAGGAATAAAATGAGCAGATTTTGTTAATCTATCTACTATAACCCAAATAGAATCAAATCCTCTAGAACTCTTGGGTAAAGATGTAACAAAATCCATAGATATACTATCCCATTTCCATTGGGGTATTTCTAAAGGTTGCAACATTTCAGAGGGCTTTTGATGTTCTATTTTAGCTTTTTGACAGACTAAACAAGAATGTACAAATTCACTTATTTCCTTTCTCATCTTTGGCCACCAAAATAAATCCTTTAAGTCTTTATACATTTTAGTGGCTCCTGGATGGATACTTAATTTGCTTTTGTGTCCTTCTTCCAAAATCATTTTCTTAAGTTCAGGATCACTAGGTACACAAAACCTTCCTTGTAATCATAACACACCATCCAATCCTATATTAAATTCACTATTTCCTCCTTTTTCTATATTTTCCATTATATTCCTCAAGAAAGAATCAGATTTTTGCTTATTTCCTATTTCCCTCAAAAAATCATTGGAAACTTGTAAAGCTCCCAATTTAACACTTACTGGTGTAGTTTCACACATCAAACTCATATCCCTAAATTGTTCTAACAAATTTATTTCCTTAACCATCAATGTAGATATCATCAAAGATTTTCTGCTTAAAGCATCAGCCACCACATTTGCTTTTCCAGAATGATAATTAAATTCAAAATCATAATCCTTCAAGAATTCCATCCATCTTCTTTGTCTCATTCAATTCTTTTTGACTAAACAAATATTTCAAACTCTTATGATCACTAAAAACCTCAAAACGTGAACCATACAAATAATGTCTCCAAACCTTCAATACAAATACCACAACTGCCAATTCTAAATCATGGGTAGGATAATTTCTCTCATGATTTTTCAATTGCCTAGATGCATAAGCCACTACTTTCCCATCTTGCATCAAAACTCCTCCTAAACCCATTTTAGATGCATCACAATATACCACAAAAGGTTTTTCTAAATCAGGTAACACTAGCACAAGAGCGGTAGTCAACTTATTCTTAAGGGTCTGAAAACTCTCCTCACATTGTGCATTCCATACAAAAGCTTGACCTTTCCTAGTCAAAGTAGTCATTGGCAAAGCTATTTTAGAAAAATCTTGAATAAATCTTCTATAATATCCTGCCAATCCTAAGAAACTCTTGATTTCAGTGACTGTCTTAGGCCTTTCCCACTCCAATACAGCTTGCACTTTAGAAGGATCCACTGAAATTCCCCCCTGAGATATTTCATGACCCAAAAAATTCACTTTTCTTAACCAGAAATCACACTTAGACATTTTAACATGTAATTGTCGATCCCTTAAGGTTTGCAAGACAATTCTCAAATGTTCAGCATGTTCTGCTTCAGTCCTAGAATACACTAAAATATCATCAATGAACACTACCACAAACTTATCAAGATAAGGATGGAAAACTCTATTCATATAGTCCATAAATACAGCTGGGGCATTGGTCACACCAAAAGGCATTACTAAATATTCATAGTAGCCATACCGAGTACTAAAAGCAGTTTTTGAAATATCTTCAGCTTTTACTCGAATTTGATGATATCCTGATCTAAGATCAATTTTACTAAAAACGCAGGCTCCCACCAATTGATCCATAAGATCATCTATCCTAGGTAAAGGATATTTATTTTTAATTGTCACCTTATTTAACTGACGATAATCTATACACATCCTCATGGAACCATCCTTCTTTTTCACTAATAACACTAGAGCTCCCCATGGTGACACACTAGGTCTCACAAATTGCTTATTTAACAACTCTTCTATTTGCTTTTTCACTTCAGCTAATTCTACAGGGGACATTCTATAAGGTGCTATAGAAATAGGTCCAGTTCCAGGAATTAAATCTATAGAAAACTCAACTTCCCTTTCAGGAGGTAATCTATCTACTTCTTGAAATACCTCAAGAAATTCTTTTACTACTAGCATATCTTCTTTATCAACTTCAGTTTCAGGTTCAGAGTGAGATTTGATCATGTATATTTTAACATCATTCTCTTTCATCATCCTAAGGACTTTGTTAGAAGAGACAATCTGCATATCCCTACTAGCTTGAGGACTTCTAAAGATTATAGTTTTATCAAAACAATTTAGCATGACATGATGAGTTGATAACCAATCCATACCCAGTATGACATCAATTTGGTGCAATGGTAAACAAATTAAATCCACAAAAAACATATGACCACAAAGTTCTATTTGACAATTCAGACAAACTTCAGAAGTAACAACTGACTCACTGGTAGGGGTAATGATGGTCAAAATGATATTTAAAGGGGACACAGGAAGTCTTAAACTTTGAGCACATGTGTATGAGATAAAAGAATGAGTAGCTCATGAATCAAATAATACATCTAAAGGAATTTTACTTATGAAACACTTACCTTGGATCAGGTCTCCAAATTGAGAAGTCTCAGTCCCACTAAGAGAAATACTCTTCCTGTAGCTTTTGGTTTCTCTGGGGGACGGCTTTGACTTCTCTCTTCTTTCTTATTGCGATTAATAGGGAAATTCATGGAGAGATGCCCCTTTTTTGTGGCACATAAAACACGTAGGATCTATGTCTGGGCATTGAGAAACATAGTGTCCAACTTTCCCGCACTTGAAACATCTTATAGGAGAAGATGAAGTAGCTTGACCGACGAGAACTCTAGGATAAGGAACATACAAACGATCCTTGTTATAAGGTTTCCCTACATTTGAACGATTCTTTCCTTTGTTCCTGACAGGCCCTACATTCTTGTAGTGAGATGCCCTTGCCCTAGAATCCTTATCATAAATTCTACACATATTAACCAATTGTGGAAACTGTCGCACTCCTTGATAATTCACCGCTTGTTTAATCTCTGGTCTTAATCCATTTAGAAATTTAACACATTTCGACCCTTCTCCCTCCACTCCTTGGTAGTGAGGAAAATATCTAACTAATTCCTCAAATTTTACTGTATACTCGGCTACAGTTCTACTCCCTTGTTTTAACTCTAGAAACTCCATTTCTTTCTTGTTCCTAATATCTTCAGGAAAGTATTTTTCTAAAAAAACTGTTTTGAAAATCTCCCAAGTGATTGGCTGATTTTCTGCTTCTAATCGCAACTGGGTATTCTCCCACCAATATTCTGCTTCCTCTGCTAACATATAGGTACCACGAAGTACCTTTCTATCAGCAGGACAAGCCATTACTCGGAAACTTTTCTCTATTTCTCTCAGCCATGATTGAGCTCCATCGGGATCATATCCTCCCTTAAAAATTGGTGGATGGTTCCTTTGAAAACCCTCTAATCCTTGATATTCTACGTTTCCATTCCTTTGCTGATTTCCCACCGCTTGAGCTAAAGCTTGTAATGCTTCGGCTATAGCACGATCATTTCTACCCGCCATTTTGTACTTGTATAACAAACAGATTAGAACATTATAAATAACATAACCATACCATAGATATTAATAATATCATTACATCATACATGCGTTGATACAAAAAGTAGTTAGAACATTACTACTTTTCCTTTGCTCCCACAGTCACTTACCATTTTTAAAAGTTCCTTCTAGCCGTTTTACTTATTTATTATTATCATATTCTTCACTTAGTCATACATCCATACCACATTTATTTAATACATACTACTTCTCTTTTTCTTATCTCCATAAAGTTTTTAGAAATTCTGATCCACCACCTCAGTATTGTTATCATAGTACTGCTCAGTACGACTAAAAGAAGCATTGGCAGGTTTTTCGGTCCCATAATACACAATGTTTTCTATCAACCGGTATACTGGTCTATCAGGGGCCCATGGCACCACCACCGTCTCATAGTACTCCTTGGTAATAGAAGGCTCATCAATAACTGGTTCGGCTCGGCATATGACTATTTTCCTACAGGTAGTAGATTGATCTTCTACCGATTCTTGTTGATAACTTTGACAATCCAACATCACAAAAATCATATTGTGGGTACCGAATGTTTCCATTTTCCTAAATAATTACCATACAGAAGTTCTAATTTCTTTGTTTCCAACAAGAGAAAAACAAAACACTTATTTATGAAATTTAAATTTACATAAAAAAAAATATCACATAGAGTACAATTTCATGTCAAACACACAACATGCAATTTCTCATTCATAAAAACATTTCATACCCATAACAACACAACAAAATCAGCACACGGTCCTTAGAAAACAAACCTTAGCTCTGATACCACAATTGTAACGACCGCTTCTACCTTGCTTTATTATTTGTTTTCTTTAAAAAAAATTTCAAAATAAAAGGTAATAGCTTAAAATTAATTCTTTTTACATTTTGAAAAGAAACAAAAAAATATGAAAATTTACGCGTCATCTAACGATGTTTGAGTTCACATAGTATACAGTCCATCATTACAGTCCATAAACAGTTATCATCATACAGTCCAATACATAAACAGTCCAAAATACATAGCCAAATAGAAATCATCACAAGGTCCTCATCACATCTTCTTGTGCATCATCCACGGTTAATATCACTGTTCGTCTGCTCGCCCAAAAAATTTGGGGTCATCACAGGTGTCAACCACAGACACAAAAACAGGGTAAGTCATGATAAACAAAATTTAAATAATAATTATACAATTAATTCATAATAAATATATGTAAGAAATGCATGATGCATGATTTTCAACTTGTCAACTTATGACCATCGTCAGAATAGCTTAACACCTCGCGAGTTGGATCGATCAGTCATGATAGGTTCGTGTTGCAATAGGACTCACACCTACTCTACATGTGATCATCATGGGTAGATGATCTCCCCACGGCCACTCTCCCCCAGCTCATCACCTTAGAACACTCTTTCTCAACTCTAGCTATCTGACAAACCTCCTTATGAGGTAACAACTTCACGAATTAACCCCTGCCGGGCATATGAACATGGAACATGCATGAATACCTCTTTTCATCTTATTTATTTCATCATTCATCACACTTCACTTGGTCTCATATACATCAAAATTTCATGTTTTTCAAGTCAAACAAAATAAGCATATTTAACAACACTTACACCTCATTTTAAATTATCAAATAAAGCTTCACAAATCCATACAACACCACGCGGCCACCACCACATAAATCAATTTTTTTTTCTTCTTTGTAATCTTTCATTTTCATATAACAAAAAGCTAGATTTTAGTTAAATACTTAAAAGAAAATTATATCTACTCTATTAATATAATTCATCAAGATTCTATCCAAGTTTTAACAACACAATAAATATTCAAGGAATTATTTAAATTAAAGAAACATGACAAGATTAATAAATTAACGTAAAGAACATGAAATATAAACTAACTTAAAGAACATAAAATATAAACTGAATTATCTTAAAGAATATAAGATATATGTCATTCATAGCAAAATAGTTCATAAACAAAATAAATCTAAACCATTAAGCATCACATAAAAAGTTTGTAAGCATTACATAAAAAGTTTGTGAATTTCTTTGTATTAAAGCTAGTTTAAATTATTTATCTCCTCTTTAATAATTAAGATTAAAGTCTCATAATCATTCATATCATATATCTTGAGTTCCTTGAGTCCTTCCATCATCTCCAAATAATCCCACTTAAATCTTCATTAGCACAAGTATTAGCTTCAAACATAATTAATATTTAAACTTGGTTTATCAAGGACTTCCCCACACCTTGATTGGTTTTCTCAAAAATTGAACAACCTTGCTCCTTAGCTCCTTGGTTTTCACGTGGACTTGATCAAGGTTGGTAGTGTGGTTTTTCTTTTGGATAAAAGGTATGATATGAAAATGATAGCAAGGGTTAAAAGGAAAGGTGAGGTGGAGTACGGTTACTACTCCTTTTGCCTTGAATTGGTTTTGACAAAGCTTTGAAATTGGTCAAATGGAGTGCACGGTTGCTTTCTTTCCCTCTTTGGCTGCCCAAAAATTTCGGTCCCCTTGCTTTATATAGGAAGGTAAGTCTTGATTCTTTACTAGAAATTATCCATAAGTCATGATGGCTACTAGCTTGTGTGTCTTTTTCTTATTGGTTGATTAATGGGCTAGCTTGTACCACACAATACTTCCTCCTCCTTTTATTGCACGGTAGGTTTTTGCTTGGAGAAGGCTTTTCTTGGCTTCATCTTACCTAAGAAGATAAGAATTTATGATAGATTCCTTTTGTCTCCTACTACTTTCCACTAGGCTAGGTCTTATTGGCTAATCCTTTTCCTCTTTGAATTTGTCCCCCACCACCTTGGCTTTGCTCTCTTGCATGTGTTCTCTCAATTGTAGGGGCTGCCATGAATTCTTTTCATTTCTCACCGTAGACTACTTGATTTGATGCCAAATCTATAAAGTTTCTTATTTTATGTAATTATTAAATTTTAGTTTCTTATTGATTCATCACTCTTTTAATTAGTAAAATTACTAAACTAACTTAGTAAAGAAGTCTATTTATTCCAAAATTAATAGAAAATTCCAAAGATTATATCCATCATTTTCCTATAGTTTTTTGATACTTAAGTTAGTCTGTATTGAGCTCTTTTCAAAATTTCTATTAAAATTCCTAGAAATTCTAATTCTTGGTTTCTTGTCACCTATTTAGTTAATAATTAATTATCTAAAAGTATTTTATTTCATACACAGGTTCTCACAAAATTTCCAAAATCATCTGGACATTTTTTACCTAAAGGGTATTTTGGTCATTTACCACCCTCGGGACCTAATCGTCATTTCTGAAATTGTCTAAGGGCATTTTGGTAATTATCTTCTAAGAGTATTCTTGTAATTTCTATTCTATAGGAAAGGTAACCTAGTCATTATTCTGCCCATATCTCTGTAATCTTACTAAATTCTAGTCTGTATAAGGTCCTTTAATCACATATTACTAATTGATGTAAAATATTGCATCAATTTAATACATATAGAAATGTTGGGGTGTTACAATATTTATAATCCGGAAAGATCAATATATATCTAATGGTCTTTATTGGATAAATATTAATAGATCTCATTTATTAAATTGCACATATAGATGATATACATGTGAATGTCATCATTGAACTGACTCAATTAAGAAATTCTAACAGTTAATATTACCTTGATATGTCAATAGGTGTTGGATATTTGTTGAACCCCTAATGCATAAAAAGATTTATAAAGTTTTGATGATAACAAACAATGAATGTCACATTATTATATTTATTGCACAAATGATAATTATTTGATTATTTGATATTTTGAAGTTACTGATATTTTGGATTTATGAAGATCAACATAATTGAGAAGATTATTTAAAGAACTTTGAAGATTGATATCATTTAAGATGATATGGGATTAAGAAGATTTGTTCCTATTTATTTTTCTTAGATTTTATGTAAGGAGATTAGAAGATTGATCTTGTCAAGATATTTGCTTTAAGATTGCATTGCATAATAAGATAAAATATTTTTTAAGACTGCATTCAAAAATAGGATAGAATATTTTTTAATATTGCATTCAAAAATAAGATAGAATATTTTTAAGATTGCATTGCATAATATAATAGAATATCTTTAAAATTGCATTGGATAATATGATAGAATATCTTTAGGATTGCATTCAAAAATTGGTTAAAATCATATCTTTAAATTAGTATAAATAGAAACATATTTTGGTGTTCAGAGTATCTTTAAGATTGCATTCCATTCCACATAATATTAGAGCTTTAGAGAGTTTATGTTTGCATCATTGAGAGAGTTGTTGTGAGATCATATAGAAGCACTTGACAAGTCTGATTCTTCAACTCTCCATTAGGATTTAAAGGTACCTATTTGCTTAAGGAATAAAAACGTAAAGGTAACAATTTTATTGTATTCTTCTTCTTAACTTTGGAAGAGGTCGCAACTGGGAAACTATGATACCAGTTGTGTCTCTCTTCTTGGTGAATTGAGGCGTGCAACTTTTGACTGGAAAACTAGGATACAATCTGGCTGGGAAACAAGGATGTCAGTCTATCTCTATTCTTGGTGAATTGAGACTAGAGCTTTTTGCTGGGAAACAAGGATACCAACTGGGATAATTGTTGTGCAAAGGTAGACTAGGAAACTAGGATACTAGGAACTCTTGTACACAAAATTATCATAGTGGAGTTGTCCATTGGATTGTTTATCCAATTTGGACGTCGTGATTTTTTACCCAATTGGGTTTTCCACGTTCAAATTGATTGTGTCTTCTTTATCTCTTATCTCCATATTATTGCTTTGAGTTTAATTTTAAATTGTGAATTATTTTATAAAACTTAATTCACCCCCCTTGAGTTCATCTGGGACCAACAATAGGAAGTTCTCAAGAAATATAATAGTTTCCTTTAACATGAGATTATCATAATAATTAACAAGTTATTTATTATATTTTAATTTCGGACACCTAATGCCTTAGGGAACTAGTTGAATGAATATTGGATATGATTAAATAGTTGTAGAATTAATAATTAATCAAGAAGAAATTCATCAACAGTAGGTAATGAGTTTGAGTTCTATGATATTAAGTCCTTGAGTAGGGCAATTTAATGAAAGAAGAAAAGAGTTTCTTAAGTCTTTCATTGATTAAATGTGTTAGCTTATTAGAGTTTGACAATGATGTTATACTCTAGAGTTAACCTTGAGCTGTAAATGATGGAAAGACATATTACATTATTATTCTATTGGTTCTTGAAGGTAAAAGATGTTACTTCATGTTATCCGGACGTTAAGAAGTATTGCTAGAGGCCTATCATAATTAGTAAATTAATTATGATTAATTTACTACTTCTTAGTATTGAACCTACGGGATCACACACAAATGAGTGTTCCAATCTTTGCAAAAGAAAAATAATTTATTTGATAATTAAATTAGATAATTTAATTTAATCACATAAATATTTTAGTGGAATGTTATTATATTATTTGCTAGCACCAAAAATATAATTAATATAAAAGAGTATTATTTTATAAATGTAGTTGTTCATAAAATAAGAATAATATTTTATTGCTACATATCGAGTTCAGATCATGTGATTAGTTATCGTAATTAGTCATGTGCTTAATTGTGAGTTAGCTTTGTCTTATATCAGGAAACATTTTAAAATAAAAGATATTAGATAGTTTTTATTTTATAAATATAAAGAGATTTATTTTAAATAAAATCTTTCTTTTTTTCTCTTTGAAAAAAGATTCAAATCACTATGTCTTTAACATTATAAATAGAATCACTATTTGAGGCAAAGTGTACCATACACAAACTAGAAAAGTTCAAGCCTAGTTTCAGACTTGAAAAGTAGAAAGAGAGTTTACACTTTAAAGTTTCACTCATCAAAGAGTTGATAGGAGATATTGGTCTTGATATGGATACATGTAGAGTCTTCACACTATTCAAGAAAAGTTTTTGTTACTTCAAGAACCCACATCCGGGTACACAAACCTATTTTTCCTTATTTATTAATGTTGTATATTTTGAATGCAAAATAGATCATAATTTTCCGCTGCAAGTGTTGGGAACACTTCTATGTAACTATAAATTGGTACAGAGCCATGGGTCTTTTGTGTTTAAAATTATAATGGGAAATGTGTTTTTCTTCTAAAGGTGAATATATTTTTGCTCGATGTCATCAAGCATATTGCAATTGTTGTGCAAATATGTTTTTTGTTGAATCTAAAACATGTCGAGATGCATAAACATTATATTGGATTATTAGATATATGATATATATATATATATATATTGTTTTGGGGAAGAAAGTATGATACAAATATAAAGCACCGTGTGTGTGCTCTTTTTTTGTTACAAAATCTTTTATTGATTTCATTGTGAATAATCAAAAATGTGTTTTATTAAATTGTACTGTAATGGTTGCAAAATTATTTTTTGAGATCAAAATCATAAATACATATATTGTGATATAAGCTTGTTAAAATATCTTTGACTTGATTTATTAAATCTAAAACCTATATTCAATTGTTGGATTATGCTTAATGACTTTTGTATATTTGACATGTAAATCAAGATTCTAATATATACTTTAGATTATTATTATTATTATTATTATTATTATTATTATTATGTATAATATATGGTGATTGCAATGAAAGTAAAAATAATATATCCCATCAGCATGTGATATTGGATTTGGTGTACATGTGATGTATTGAGATATATATTTGTTTATTATATATTGGATATATAATAGTAGATTAATTTTCACTTTTATGTATTGAAAGGTTATACAAATATAAATTAAATATGTGAATTATAAGATGTTAAGGTAATCTTTATTAGAGGTGACATATGGTCAATAGCTTTGAAGATGAAAACTATTATCTTCAACATTGCTTTATAAATTGATGACTTTGGTATAATTCAATATATTAAATGTTGAAATCATGAAAACGTGTCCAATTAAATGTTAATGAGTTCATTCATTATAAGTGAAAATACATTTTTCATTGTGAAATTGTGATATATTTATCTAAATTTTTAGAAATTCTGAAATTAATATCTCATATATGTTTCTTTTACTTGAATATTTATTAAATATTTGGAAAGATATTTAAATTAATTTATAATTCATTATTGATATTGATTTGTGAAATATCACATATACTCATGTGTCAATTTTGATTGGTGATTTCTAGTTGATTGTTATTATATTATATGATTATAATATATGGAAATATATAGTAGTA
>PYAF01004432.1:59502-94298 GCA_007407185.1 Glycine tomentella
AAGATTTTGATTATTGTGATAAAAGTTAATAATATGTGATATTATATATCCTTTTGATTATTTTTTTTCTGCATGGATATATTTGATTTATTGATTAAAAACAAAAAAAAGGATTTTGTTTTTAAATATGCTAATAATTGGCAAATAGAAATTAAAAAAATGATTTTGTTTTAAATTTAAATATGTTAATAGTTAGCGGATATAAACAAATTAAAAATTAATTGTTTTTTAAATTTAAACATTAGATAGAAATAAGAGAGATAATGCACTTGGAGATTTTTCTGGATTGTTAGAAAAGAAGTTTCTTACTTGTGTTATAAAAAGAGTCTTATATTGCACATTGAAAAACACAATTACATCTCTTGTTATTCTCTCATAACGGAAGCATCGAAATGTTTTAAGTTTTTTTTTTCTTTGTTCCGCTTGTCAAAGAAGTTGACAACAAAAGTTAATTCTATTACAAACAACTACATAGAAATAAGATTTTGAATTAAAATGATTTAATTCAAGTTGTATCTTGTCAATGACTATAAAAATCTTATTTTAGGAGCAAAATTTTGTTTTTCTACATGTTTACAGTCTTTATGGCAATACACATGATGATATGTGTTTGTTATATGGTGATATATTATCCAATTTGTTTTATATATTAAATTGTTTAATTACAATGAACGACCAAAATATCAATGAACTTGTGGTTTTAAAAATAAATCGGAACATACAATGCAAATTGTTTTGTTTTTTATTTTATTAAAAGGAATGGCTTGACTAACAAGAGACTTGTAATTGAAAATTAAATTGGAGCATGTGACGAAAAATATTTTTATTACAAGGAACGACATGACAATTAGGAGACTTGTAGTTTAAAATAAAAGCATGTGATGCAAGTTATTTATATAATTAATAATAAGGAACGACCTGATAATCAAATGACTTATAATTAATTAATATAGCATGAGATGTGTATTTCGAAGTTATTTTTATACTAAAAATCTGGACTACTTGGGGGAGTATTAAATTTAATTTGTAGATATTAATAAGATTGACCTGACAACCAGGTGTTTATTTGGTATGATTATTTTTTCAAAGTGTATGTGATACATCATGTCTTAGAAAAATATATATGATATATTTTGTCTATATTTGAAAAGCGACTCAACAACCGAGTGACTCATTCATAGTTTTAAGAAATATCCCACTTAAAGAAATACTGAAACAAAATTGGTTGAATCCAATTATGACGATTAGTATCGTTACCTAAGAATTTTTCTCATGCATAAGATGTTTTATATGTTGATTGACTATGAGAATCAAGTTACCTATGATCTTCTAATAAGTTTATGTGCATATATGCTTTAGAAGCAGTAACTTATTTGAAAAATAAAGTTTCTATAAAAGCAATATCTAAAACTCCACATGTGATATGGAAAGGGCTAGAATGAATCTCAAACATAGCAAGGTTTGAGATTGTCCCATTTACATTAAGAGAATGCAAATAGACAAACTTAAGACAAGGTCTGAGAAATGTAGATTCATTGGATATCCCAAAGAAATTATGGGATATTGTTTACACCAACCTTTTGACATAAAGTGTATGTGCAAGAGGAGTTATATTTAGAAAGGAAATTCCTTGCATGAAGAAGTCATGGTAAAGAAATTGAGCTTGATGAAACTCAATTAACCAATGAAACAACTCAGTACTATGAGATGGAAACTGAGTATCTTTCTTTAATGTTCTAAAGTTACCACAAAGGTCATCACATCCAACAATTGTGGTTCACGAGCCAGCTATAGTTCAAGATCATGTTAATGAACCAATCTTAGAGCCAATTCAGAAACCTATGAACCCAACGCATGAGCCTTCTAGAAGATCTACTCGAGTGCATCATGCACTTGATAGATTAAACTTGATGGTCCTAGATGACACATCAAATGAGGTTTATCATGATGATGATTATCCAAGAAGCTATGAAAAGACTATGTGAAGCTTAGATTATAAGAAATGACAAGAAGCTATGGAATCTGAAATGGAATCAATGAAGATCAACAAAGTATTGACTTTAGTTGAAGCTTCAAATGATATAAACCAATTGTTGAAATAATTCTTTGGGTTCCCGAAGCCCCGAATGTATTGCGGGTCGTTTCTGCCAATGAAATGAACGCAGAGCTCGTTCTGAATGCTTCAATTGGTTGTAAATGGGTTTTCAAGAAAAAGGATTGGAGCAGATATAAAGGTCGAGACCTACTAAGCCTGCCTTGTTGCCAAGGGATATTGTCAAAAGGAGGGTATAGATTATGAAGAAACTTTTCTCCCGTGACAATGCTCAAATCAATTCTGATTCTTCTTGCTATAGTAGCATACTATGATAATGAAATATGAAATGAATGTGGAAAATGACTTTCCTTAATCGTGAGCTTAAAGAGGATGCAAATATGATATCACCCAAGGGATTCACACCCTTTTCTGATCATAATAAAGTCTACAAGTTTCAATGATTCATTTATGGATTGAAACAAGTGTGTAGAAGTTGGAGAATTCGTTTTAACAAGATAATTGAATGATTTAATCGTGTTAGCCATGAAGAAGAACTTTGTGAGTACAAAAAGGTCAGTGGGAGCATTACATTTATATGTAGATGACATATAAGGTAATACACAATGCAAGGAAGGAAGACTTGGCTACTAATATATTATCCATGAAACATTTGGGAGAAACAACCTACATTTTAGAAATAAAGATTTATTGAGATAGATCTAGAAGGTTGCTTGGTATCTCCCAATCTAGGTACATTGATACCACCTTAAAGAGGTATAACATGGAAACTCCAAAAGTCACCATTTGCCAATAGGAATTGAAGTTACTCTCGGTAGGGAGGATTGTCCTAAAACTTATGAAGAGATAATACAAAACTAGAGTACTATATGTTAGTTTAGTGAGAGTTATTGTATATGACATGATTTTTGCATATTCTAATATCATTTATGCACTAGGTGTAACAAGTTGATATCAAGAAAGTCTTGGTGGGGAGCATTGAATGTGGGTAAGACCATTCTTAAGTACTTGAAAACCTAAAGATTGCACCTCGTTTATGAAGACTCAAAATTAAAAACTAAAAAATTTTGGTGAGCATGAGTTGGAATTAGTAATGGAATATATGAGTGATTGGCTCTAGATCAAGTAGGAGATTGTTGGGGATAAATGTGTATGTCTAATATCCAATACATCATGTTATCAATTTTAATAAAAAATTGTTCTTTATTTTATTATCATATTTATTGTTTTATTAAATTGTTAATTTGACAAACACTTGATTAAAATTAGAGACTTGTTATCATGATAGAGATTATGATAATGAGAAACAAGTCTTTTATAATTTTAATCTAAATTGTTCTTGATCGTAGGATTATTATGAATAAGATATCTATAATCTGGATAGATCAATATATATGTAATGGTCTTTATTGGATAAAGATTAATAAATCTCATTCATTAAATTGCATATATAGATGATATACATATGAATGTCATCATTGAACTGACTCAGTTGAGAAATTCTAACCGTTAATATTACCTTGATATGACAATAGGAAGTTCTTAAGAAGAAATATAATAATAGTTTCCTTTGACATGAGATTATCATAGTAATTAACAAGTTATTTGTTATGTTTTAATTTCGGACACCTAATGCCTTAGGGAACTAGTTGAATGAATATTGGATATGATTAAATTGTTGTAGAATTAATGATTAATCAAGAAGAAATCCATCAACTCTAGGTAATGAGCTTGAGCTCTATGATAGAATTAAGACATTGACTAGGGAAATTTAATGAAAGAAGAAAATAGTTTCTTAAGTCTTTCATTGATTAAATGTGTTAACTTATTAGAGTTTGACAATAATACTATACTCTAGAGTTAACCTTAAGCTGTAAATGATGGAAGAACATATTACATTATTCTTTTATTGGTTTTTGAAGGTAAAAGATGTTACTTCATGTTATCCGAACTTTAAGAAGTATTGCTATACGCCTACCATATTTAGTAAATTAATTATGATTAATTTACTACTGTTAGTATTGAACCTATGGGATTACACACAAACGATGTTCCAATCTTTGTAAAAGGAAAAAAATATTTGATAATTAAATTAGAGAATTTAATTTAATCAAATAAATATTTTAGTGGAATATTATTATATTATTTGCTAGCACCAAAACTGTAATTAATATAAAAAAGAGTATTATTTTATAAATGTGAAAGTTATTCATAAAATAAGAATAATATTTTATTGCTACACATCAGGATCAAATCATGTGATTGATTATCATAATTAGTCATGTGATTAATTGTGAATTATCTTTGTCTTATATCAGGAAACTTCTTGAAATAAAAGATATGAAATAGTTTTTATTTTATAAAGAGAAATAGATATTAGGCAAAGTATACCATACACAAACTAGAAAAGCTATGCCTAGTTTTAGACCTGAAAAGTAGAAAGATGATTTACTCTTTAGAGTTTCACTCATCAAAGAGTTGATAGCATATATTAGTCTCGGTAAGGATACACGTAAAGTATTTACACTATTGAAGAAAAAAATTTGTTGATTCAAGAACGCACATCCGGGCACACAATCCTTGTTGTATATTTTTAAATGCAAAATAGATCATAATTTTCCACTACCAGTATTAAGAACACTTCTATGTAACTATCAATCTTGCCACTGAAGTTGTTAATGGCTAGATCAACTATTTGAAGCATCGTTATAAAACCTGGTTCGATCCGACCTGTCCAATCGGGATTCGGTGGTATCACCGAACTGAGTGCACTATTAGACCACTCAAGCAAGTGACCTGGGATGACCCGATCAAACCCAGCCGATTTTGATGAAACCCGGTGACCCGAACGGTTTTCAAAACCCAGACTAGGTTGTGCCATCGCAGCACTGCGAGGAAACTTACTGCGCCGACCTTGCCTCCGATAACCCGGACTGGGTTGTGCCACTTTAATGGCGTTGATCGAAGAGAAGAGGAAGCGGATGAGGAAGCACGAAAGGTCTGAAGCGGAAGAGTGGAAGAGGAAATGAAGAGGCGCAGCGCAGCACTGAAGAAGACGCAACAACAGCACTGAAGAAGACGCAAAAATGAGGTTGCGGAAGAGAATAATATATTACTTATATACATGGGGATTAAGGTTTTTTTATTTGGGCCCTAGATCCACCAATTTATTTGTTTCCTGCACTCTCTTTATTGCTTACTGTACTCCTTCTGTCTCATTTTTTTAATTAAAATTTGGACTTATGTTTTAATTTAAATAGTTGTTATTTATACTTTTTTTTATTAATACACTTTACTTGTGTTATTAATTTTAATACTTTAATTGTTATTTTGAATTTTTTACTATACTTTTATTAATCTAATAATATTAGTTATATATTTATATATAATATAATTTTAAAAGTTTTAATATAGATCGGACCAAATTGGATCAATTACTAATTCACCGGTTGGACCACTGACCCACTAACCCACTACCTTGACCGAAACAATAACCGGACCGAGTTTTATAACACTGATTTGAAGTATTTGCCAAGTGTCATTCGTGTTTCGACATCCAATGTGATCATATAATTTATATTTTCGCAACAACCCAGAGTGTAGATATGCTCTTTAAAAGCACAGATTTGAACCAATATCTCCGGGCGACTTTCCTTTTAGTCGATCGTGAGTGGGTCTGACGTTCCAAGGTTTAACAGTTATAATGTTGTGCAATTAGCAAGAGATTTCGGAATCTTTCCATGTAATTTATTGTGATGGAGATCTAGAGTCCTTATAGCACAGAAAGCTGAAAACATATCTGGAATTGGGCCTTTGATATTGTTATTTCTCATATTCAATACTCAAAGGGTCTCACTCATTGTCATTAAACATGAGGGAATTGTTCCAGAAATTTTGTTAATGGAAAGATCAAGAACTTCAAGGTATGAAGCATTGAAAAGGGAATCAGGTATACTGCCATACAAAGTATTGTTAGAAAGAGAAAAATTGTGGATGACATGTTATTACCAATATCTCCTAGGATAAATGAGCTAAATTTGTTGCTTGAGTAAGAGATAGCATTTTCAGGAAACACAAGTATTGCCCCTTGAAGTTTATTGTGATGAAGGTCAAGGACAAACAAGTTGGAAGTATGATTCTGCAGAGGTCCTTCCAAATGAGTCAACAAATTATGAGAAATATTAAGGCTTTGAAGATTCTGCAATTTCCAAATCCAGTTGGACACTATTCCTTGAATCTGGTTATCTGAAAGATCTAAAAAATCTAATCTGGAATGATTTCTCAACAAACCAGGTAAAGTTTTCTTCGAAAACACTTCTATGAACTCATCTAGTTGACTAAATTGATTGTGAGAAAGCTGAATCTTTTGCAGGAGTGGGAGTGCAAAAAGTGATGAAGGAATTGCACCATTTAAATCATTATTAGAATAAAATTTACCAAAAATAATAAGAGTAAAAAATACAATTATGTTAACAGTAAAATGACACAGAGGATAAAATTCACAAGATTCTTTAAAATTAAGAAAATGCACCAAATTAAAAAGTTAAAGATAAAATTCTCCAAAATTAAAAAAAATGCAATTAAACCAAAATATTTTTTAAAAAAAAAACTAAACATTGTTAATTCGTTCACTAGTAAAATGTTCTTAAAAGAAAGTGGTACATATTTGGACTATGAATATATATGTATTCACTCCTTAGTCCTTACATTAACTTCCATTATTTGTCCAATGACCATGGGTGATTCAAATCTTGACATGCCTATTTACTTATATTTTCTTTTTAATAATAATAGTTGAACATCTTAATTAACACCTCTTTCCTTCCCATTATATCCTATCATTTATCATACTTATATTTTTTCTTTCTAGGTGAGAAGTAACACATGGAGTGTCTAAATTATCCTTTTTTTCTGTTAAGATGGCGTGTAAAAGGTTTTCTAAGTTGAATATTAGTATTGTTGGCTCGTTCACAAGGAATCAATGGTTTGGGAAGAAAGTGAGTGCATTATTTAACTATGAATAGTCAAATAACCTGTTATATATTAATCAACTTAACTGACTAATGTTGCAGTGAACATTTCAGCCGTCAATGCCACATCATCAGTTTAAGTGGTCTAATAAGTGCAATTATTGGAATTCTGGTTCGTTACTAATTCATAAGGGCAATTCCAACGTCCTGGTTCAATGGATCGTATACTCCAAATTCTAACCTCCTTTTCCTACTAGAATTAGAACCACAGTAGCAGAATGAACATTTAGAACATCTCAATGGGCACGTTAAAATTCTCCCTTTGTTGTTCAACAATGCACATTCTTAAAGTTCAATACATTTTAAACGAAAAATCATCTATTTTGTTGTCGCAATATGTCGAAATAATAGACTTCGCCACACAAAAATATAGGGTTCATATTGGGTTCAGTCGCCACACAAAAATATAGGGTTCAGAAAAAGACAAACATTGCAAATATTTAATTTCGTCAAGATTTCCACGTTCTTTCCAATAGCGAAAGAAAAATTGTCTTCATCCACATTGGATTATCCATCATAATTTCCAAATGTCCACAAATAATAAAAAGAAATCAGACCCTCGGAATTAGATGAATTTCCGAAGTTTTTTCCTGGAAGATTCAACCTTGTTGTTGACTATGATAACAGTCGCGACTATAAACAGACTGTGTTTATGCCTTGCTGTCGATGTTCATGGGTTGGGCCTCCTTCGACGCTGGTTTCTGCATGTTAAAAAATTTACATTAAAAACACAGGACAAACAAAATTCAAACGTAAAATCTTTTTCCACTAAACTCAACCTTGAAGAATGTAACAACTCTTAGGTATATAACGTTATATAATTCCTGAAGTTAATATAAGTCAACACGTGACTTGGTAACATGAAATATGTTAACAGAAATCTGTTACGACTAGACACAACATATTACATTCGATAAATTCTAACATGCACTAGCCCCAACTCAGCTAATAAAATTAAATACAGAATAGTAAAACAACATATAACCAAAACGTCTAATTTTCAGAAACAGGAAAACTACTAGTTAGCTATGTTTGTTATAAGAAAAGAAAGCGCAATTACGTTTTATACAAGCAATGGTGTTCTACTTGTTTCATTCCATAGAACGAGGAATCATCACTCCTTTTGAATACGAAATTAAATTTTCTTAACATAACCTGAGGTTAATTTATAGAATGAAATTTGTTACCCATTGATAAATTAAATTTTATTTTCATATCCTTCCTTCTTTTAAATAATTTTAAATACCAGTAAATTCTTAAAAAAAATACTCATGTAACTAAATATATATAAAACTTATACAATACAACAGTTGTGAATATAAGCATCATTCAGAAAATTGTAAACAACAAAAGAAGAAAAATAGAGTAATTATTCAAAATATCGTACACATGTTAATTTTTTTTCTCACAAATAGAACATTTGTAGCACTAACAATATTATGTCAGCTAAAATTAGATACATCGTTAGACATGAGAAAATTTTAAACTTCTTCGTTTTTCGAATGGCAGATACTCATGTTATTGATATCAAAATTAGACTATTTGGCATTGGTTTCTGGGAGGAACGACAACCACATAGCTTGGAGAGATTTTCTAATTCAAAAATTACCAATGCGTAGACTAGAAATGGAATACTAGAGTGTATGCATGTTTAAGAGCAACTATAGAGACGGAATACTCACATTACTGTCAAGAGAATCTAGCTTGTGAAGTTTGTTGAACATATTTCCATAAAATTTTGCCTCTTTTTTGTTGTACTCCTTCATCTTTTCCTTCAAAGTCTTGTACTCAAGCTTGACATCCCTGTTTATACATCAAAAGCAAACATATTGGTAACCAAAATCACTACATAAAAAGATAAATCATCAAAAATGCGAATAAATAATAATTTAAAGTTTTAAACCAGGTGAAGAAACTACCCTTCTATAAAATCCAACAAAAGTAAGTCGGTTATCAATATAAAGATTTTTATATCAACTAATTATAAATCTTTCTAGATATAATCTACCTGTTGTTAGGGTCAATCTCAAGCGCTTTCTTAATATCGAATTCGGCCAAGTCTAAATCAGCCAACTGGATATATGCCTGGGCCCTTCTATACAGAGCCTTCACATTAGTACTCTCAAGGTCCAGTACCTGCTTGTCAAAATTAAGAATCAGTTTTCACTAAACAAATAAAGTGAATTTTTCTATAACCATTAGATAGGATACAGCAGCCATACCTTTGTGCATAATTTCTCTGCTTGTTTGTAATCTTTTAATTTCAACTTGCATGCTGCATTGTTTAGATTGCAGGCAACCTTCAAGGCTTTGGAGCTCTTCTTCTCCTCTTCGCTAAAGGCAGTATCGTACTCTATGAACTTTACAGCCTGTGATAAGATTTTGGTAACAAAAATGTCTCAGGAATGCATTGAAATGGGAGAGAATGAATAAATATTTAATTTATTTTTTATTACCTTCTCGTATCTTTTAGAAGCTCTTGCATATTTACCAGCTTTAAATAATACATTTCCTTCTTCTTTCTTCTTACCAGCAGCTTCAATCTTTTCTGGCGTGTCCATGTCCCAGGACTCCTTCTCCTAAAAGAGGCAAAAATTATTAATTAATTTATAGATAGAGAAATTCAATGATCATTTGAAACTCAAATTGATTGGGCCGGGTGATGATTCAGTTAAAATAGAAGCAATGGGATGCCATTAATGTATAAGAATAAAAACAGGCACAACAATAAAGAAGCACATAAAATTGGAACTTGTAAGCAAAAAGAAAGAAAGCACATTTTATAATGCTTTTGTTTCTTCATCAATCCCTTAACCAAGTAAGTTTTATTTAATTACAACTGCATGATGGTTACCATTTCTTTCCAATAAAAATTTCTTTCACCAAAATTGAAACATATGAAATCAATGCAAAATCGCAAATCATTGCCCGGTTATTACTTACCTTCTCAAATGATATTAGCTCAACCTCATAATATAATGTGGAGTTAGGCGGAACCACTGCAAGTTCCTGCTGAGACTCTGATGAACCAAAAGCATATTCAGGCGCTATAATCAACAATGCTACCTCACCCTTCTTCATAGTCAACACAGCTCTGTCAAGCCCATCAATTACTTGCTCTGCTCAATCCATCAGGCACTTACATTAGTTAGCATAAAAGTAAATTAGTGGGAAATGGGAAGAAACATTGAGACAGTTCAAGTTACCCTCATCAGTTTTAAATTCGAACAGCTCCCCTTCATCATCATGACCCTTTTTCAAAAACAAAGTACCATCTTGCAGCTTACCAATTACTTTCACTAAAAGAATGAAAAAAAAAGTAAGAAGACATCAGAAACCATCTCCTAAATCCATAAAAAAAAAGGCCATCATTCACATTAATAAGTATTGACTAGCATTTACATTTCACAATGGCTCCCTCATTTGGACGCTCATATCCTTCCCCTTCCTTGAGGATCTTCTTAATGACCTTCTTGTCATCTGTTACTTCTGACACAGTCTTCCAAGAAACTAACTCAAGAGTAATCTGCAATGTTGCATTTGGTGGAACTGCACCTTCTTCATCATGTGCTGGCTTACCCTTCTCACCAAATCCATCTACAAACAAACAAAAAAACACATAAAAATTTGTAAATGAACATAATATTAAGATTACTAGTCATATGCTTTTCAGTTAAAAAAAAAAAAAAAAAAAAAAAAAAAAAAAAAAAAAAAAAAAAAAAAAAAAAAAAAAAAAAAAAAAAAAAAAAAAAAAAAAAAAAAAAAAAAAAAAAAAAAAAAAAAAAAAAAGAAAGGTGATCTGGTACCAAATCTGTAGAATACTTACATTGTGGCTTCACCGTCAGAAGCACTTTCTCTCCCTTCTTCATGGTTTTAACAGCCTTTGACAAAGCAGGACAAAAATAACCTGTAATACAGTAAACATTAATGTAAGATCACACAATAAAAGAAAATTAATATGAAGAGAGCCACAAAATTAGTAGGCACTGACCATCTTTGACTGTGAATTCCACTCCATCAGATTTTGCCAAAAGAGTTCCATCTTCAAGGCATGCTTCATACTTGACTGCAACACCAAGAGTGCATTTAATAGTTAAGACTAAGGTAGATAATACAATAATCAAACAGAAAATGAAATATTTAACAAATGTGTATACCTAAAACTTCATCAGGATCCTTTGGGTTCTCCCATTTCTCTCCCTTGGTAAGTATTTTCTTAAATAAACCTCCATCCTTACATATGTCCTTCACACTAGACCAAGACAACAGCTCCACGTCAAATTGAAGAGTTGCATTAGGGGGAATTGTTGGAGGAGAACCAGATTCACCATAAGCTAGCTCAGCTGGGATGGTGAAAAGGGCATTTTCACCTTTCTTCATCGTTATAATACCTTGATCCCATCCTTTAATAACTTGCCCTGCATTTCCAAGGCGCCACTTACATCAAAACATAGTACATTCCAAATTTTCAATCAAAACATTATACCTTGTTCAACAAAATAAGGAGTTCATACAACAATAATCTCACAAATTGACCATCACAAGCACAACCTCATTTAAACACTTCACATAAATTGAACTGCTAATAGTCAAATCCACTCCACAACCAACCAAACACTCACACTATTCCAAGTTCCAACACAGTCAATCACAACACCCACAATTCTCAAAAAAGTAAAAATACAAAAGGCACTCACCTTGTCCAAGCGTGAAACTGAAAGGAGTTCCCCTATCTCTGCTGGAATCAAACTTAGTGCCATCAAGCAACGTCCCAGTATAGTGAACTGAAAAGAAAATTAAAGATTAAATAAATCATTAAAAATAAAAAGCAAGACAAAACAAAACAGGAGATTAAAATAAGCTCGCAAAAAAGAGTGCCATCAGACCCATCAGACCCAATTTTCATTAGTTACATTTTCATTTCTTTTACATTATACATGACCAGGTTGAGATGCTAGCAATTCGCAACACTCTTGTAAATATGGCTCAAATTAGTTGGTCCGTTTATTTTCCAAATAAAATTTTGCTAATTTTAATCACTTAAATAATTTTTTTTTTGTTTTTTAGTCCCTACTAAAAAGTGCATTTTTTAAATTTGAGAAAATAAAAAATGCATATTTCCATTAGGAGAACTAAAGAAAACAGACCACCATCAATCTGAAAGACTAAAAACATAATTAAGCCTTTAATTAATCATGAATGAAATCTATCGGGAATTCCGATATTCAATGAATTTCACTTTGACTTCTGCAATTATCAATGGTAAATTTCAATTCAAAGTAAACAAACAGTGTCTTAATTATCACTGGTAAAAAAGACTGTGTTACAGTGTATGAAAATTGACACATGCAACTCTCCTAGGTGGGTCATTAGCTCTAGTTTCTTATTTTGTTTTGTTCTTCTCTATTTTGAAATTTCCATTTTTTTTCATTTACATTTAATTCCAAAGAACAATTCCGGTAAGAGAAACAGAAAAGAACATGCAACATATATTATAGAGTACCTTGAACTTCGTCACCAAATTCAGGAGTGTCCCATCCTTCACCTTCTTTAAGGAGTTTCTTCTTCAAACCCTCTTTTCCAATCTCCTTCTCCTCGCCGACCTTCAGGACGGGGTTGCTGCTGCTGCCGTCGAGGTCGCCGCCGGTGGCGCCGGCGAAGTCGAAGTCCTCGCCCATTGCCTCCGCCGCCGGCATGTCGAAGTCCTCGTCCATGTTGTCCAAAAGTGGGAATGCGGAGAAGTAGCAAGAAAGGTTTGGTTTTTTTCTTTTTTTCTTTTAGTTTAATTCAGTTCAGAGAGATGTGTTGTGAAGAAGCGAATAGGGTTTAAAAGGAGAAGCAGGGGGAAGGGGTTCCAGAGAGTTCCAAAGCAACCGTATCAAAGTGAGTAATTTCGAGAATCGAGGGTTAGGATGGTTCCAGATTTAGCTACTAACCGTTTTTCTTTTTCTTTTTCTTTGCTTTTGGATATTACTATATTCTCAAAAAACTAATCTATTATTAGATCTAACGTAATTTTTTTCTTCTTCATCCTCTAATTCATCCGAAAAAGAATTCTAATTAATTTAGAGTTTGACCATGAGATAAATAAAGTTTGATAAAAAATTATTTCAGTCAAAAATTTAACTCAAATAATATTCTACAAAAAAACAATTTCTCATGTTCATTTTTTTAAAAAGCAAGGTATCTTTAAAGATGATAGTCAAAAGATTAATATCTGAGAGTACCACGTAAGTGACAACTCCTCTTCCTACAAATGTTATTCTATTCACATTTCTCATTTAGGTCAAACTTCTAGATGAGAAGTGTTCTCTAGTTATTAATTATTATTAATAATTGTTAATCTAAACTATAATTAGCAATTACAATTATAATTTATCTTAGGTTTAAAATAAAAATTGATGCAACACAAAAACTTGTGTCATTTTGCTAATTTAGAAATGCCAAATTAATCATCTAGAAGTAGGCCTCATCATAAAACAATCAATGTCTTCTCCTTACACACGTTATGCCTCACTTTACCGCAAAAAGGATTAGGGTTAGCAATTTGTGGGTCATTGCTGTCGTGGATGGTCTTGTCTAAGGATGTGTGGGTGATCACATGAGTTGTGTGCCTTTGTGGTTGATGTTCACGTGTTTTGGGGGTTAGGTTTTTGTGCGAGTTTGAAACATATGTGTTGGGTGAAGGTTTGGCTCAAGGCTTTAGTGTTGAAGCTTGTGGTCCCAAAAGTGAAGTAGGTGGACCAAACAGGTGAGTCTTCTTAATTGTGTTTTTGTTATTTATTCTCTCATGTATGCAACTATGTTGTCATTATGTGGTGGGGTGCACATGGGATCATTGTTGATGAATAAATTAATTTTTTTAGGGTTTGTCATACATAGCTTTTACTGTGGAGGTTAACCATGGGTATTATTTGGTGTGTGAGTCCATTTTGAAGTATGTTGGAGGAGACATAACTCTGTTATCAGAGATACACATTGACAAATGGAGTTTCTTTGAATTTGTTGGGATTGTAAAGCAGGATGTTAAGATTAAGGAAGATTTTAAGTTATGGTGGGAGGGGCTAATGTTGGACTTAAAGAGTTGGTGTTGGATAACCATGTTGTTGAAGTGCTAAATTTTCAGTTGGGTTAAAACTCTATAGTGAAAGTTTATGTGGAGAAGTTGAATCATGGGTTGGTTGATGTTGCGAATGTTGTTGATCTAGAGGAAGGTGTTGGTGTTGGAATTGCTAAGCTTGAAGGTGTTGGTGGGGTTGTTGAAGTTGTTCTTGGTATGAGATGCTAGGTTAACCGTCGATTTTTCGCACCAACAATGAACACCACCAGACGCACAACGATAAACAATGACAAAGAAGCTCCCACCAATGCCATGGTCCTCTACGAGCAAGCAAACAAGTACTCAACTAAGCTGAACTAGACCTCGAAGGTGACAAGCCTCATAGGTCACAAACGAGTATCGAGAGGAATGACACTAACCAAATCTTCAAAAAGAAAGAAGGAGAAGACTTAACCCTATCCTAAAATGACAATGTTTTGATTTGAACCCTATTCTAAATCGATAGTGTTTTCATTAATTATCTGCTCTACAATCCATTTTTATTTTTATTTATTTATTAATTATTGGAGCCATGTTAGCAAACACATCATAAAAAGAAGCACACAGACACCCCCACCCACACCAGGAAGTACTAACATATTTAAGTCTTGATTATTAAAAGCATATATCATTTTAATATTAGGAGTTATTTAAACTTTGAATATAAAATTATATTAAAATTAGTTTATGATATTCAATTGATATTTAAAATATAAGAGGATATACTAACGTTAGGAAAATGAATTCTACCATTTCATGAAGGCGAAGTATTCAATTGAAAGTAATGGTGAAGGAAAGTGAAGAGAGATGAGACATAAGGAAACAAATAGTTATACATTTATATATAGAGAGAGGGATTGTATATATGTATTTTAATTTGAAATAATTAATATAATTATCATTAACACACAAAAAGACATTACTATTATAGTTAAGATTATTTTACATCAAGATAGTTAGACTTTTAAATTAATTTGGATAATTTCCATAAGCATGTATATATTTTTTTTTACAGGATGAGTATATATTCTTTTTCCTCTCTCTTTTTTTTTACCATTCCTTATAGCCTCTTTCTTCATTGCTTTTTATTTTACACTCTATTTGGCAATCATAATTTGTTGCAAACAAACTAAGACGAAAATTGTGTTAATGGTTGCTTAAGATGAATCAAGGGAGAGTTAACACATGCTATGGAGGATCCCATGTAACACCCTAGATGAATCACACCTGAATGAGAGGGATCCAAAGATTGTGCTGGTATGAGATTGTATAGTTGAGGATGATTTAAAGGAATTAATTGATACTATTTATATCAATAAGATGCATTTATTTTTCGGTAATTCATCACTTAAGAACTCTACATTTAAGCGTGCTTGACTTGGAGCAATTATGAGATGAGTAACCTTCTTGGAAGTTTCCTAAGAAGCATATAAGTGAGGACAAACATGCTGAAAAATCTCATGTTGATTTGTGGGGTTAGTCATTGATCCTAAGAGTAGTCGAATAGTGTCAGAATTGGTTGTCGATGTCTTGAAAATGGATTCTTACGGAGGGTTTTGACCGGTGGAAGATTTTATCAAACGAGAAATTAAGTAAGTGTCATCGTGTGAAGTGTCATAGTGTGAGAGCTATTGAGAAATCAACAATCAGGGACATTACATCTCACTTCTTCCAGCAAGTCATGTGAGCAATTAAAACTACATTGGATGGACTTTTCTACCCTTTTTGTGATTTGTAACACCCTTCCAATTATTATACTATGCCTAGGTCATAATATGTAATTAGAAGATGTTAACTTTTCTAACGTAAATTTTTTAATCAAAATCGATTGGGAAAAACTTATCTCAATATTAGAAAATTACGCTTATAATGAGCCTGTAGAGACTTTTTGGTCTCTTTAATAAATTACAACTTAGTAATAACTTGTAAATAATATTCCCTACAATAATAGTAATGTCCATATATTACAAAGAATATAACAAAATATGTAACACCCTGTGTGCACCTAGTGTATTAACATTGTTATTATATCATAATAGCGCAACAAACATAACAATAACACAATAATGGAAGCTTAATTTAAAAAAAATATACATTATATACATATATGATGAATTTCTGTCATTTACATTATACACTTTCTCAAAACTGTACAAATACAGGCATAATCAAAAGTATGAGCCAACATGCTCAGTCATCTATGCCTAGGGTTCTATCAACAACTATCCCGACTCAGGCCTCTTGCCTTGGGATCTATTTGCTACTCCTGATCCATCACATACAACAAGAGCCCCAACAGGGGTGAGATAATGATCTCAGTAAACTCAAGGTCCTTGGAGGTTTCCCTCCCCCTGGTTCACTTCCAGCCATATATACAACATAATCAATAACAAATAAACATTACTCATACATTCAGCCTTCACGGCTCACATGTAACACACTACATGCATAACACAATACAGGGTAACAACATATGTACCCCTCACACTTTGCCTGAGAGAGATCATCCATCAAAGGGCACGTTCTTTCAGGACTTCCAATTGAGTACCTGAGGAGATCATCTACTGAAAGGCACATTCACTCAGGACTCTCCATATCCATGCCTGAGGAAGATCATCTAATTAAAGGCACATTCCCTCAGGGCTTTTCCCGCCTATACCTGAGAAAGGTCATCCAATGAAGGACACATTCTCTCAGGAATTACATGGACGCCTATGGATTGTCCCAAGAAAGATCATCCAATTAAGGGTACATTCCCAAGGGGTCCATAGTTCCCTATTCTACTGGACAGAGAATTCTCATACAATCACATCACACAGCATTATCATCACATTCATCTCATAATCACTACAAAGCATAACACTATCGCAGTGCTTAGCTAACATCAATTGCCAACATGCCATAATGGCATTTCTCTCAACATCACATACATGTTTCAATATAACAACAACATACAATATCCAAATGCATGGCATACCAAACCATCACCTTCTTGGGAATGGTGAAACAAAAGCAAGGGAAACATTCCCCAAGAACTATGAGCTTACCTGGTCTCAGCTCAATGCCGGCCCTCCCAGCCTCGTGGTGATCACCACCAGTAGTATAAATCTCACACCCTACATTAGGCATGCAGTCAACAATCAGTAACGATTTTCAACCATTTATATGAAAGGAAACACTCTTCCTTTCCATATTAAACTATCTGTCTTCTAACTTAAGGTTCATCATAACCCAGCTCTCACTAGGCATCTCATAGACCCTCAGTGGTCTATCTCAGTTCAACCAAGGCATCAAAGTCACCACAGACTCAACGCAAACCCAACATAATGAGCTCAAAGCTCTCAACAGTCCATTTATTCTAAATTCAATTATAGCTTGAACGGTTCAGTCCATATACAAGACACCGTTCACATGGCCTCTCAGACACCCCCCAAACCATGTACCAAGGCTCTTGCATGTCTTAACATCAATAAGTGACTCAACACAATAGTCACACATGCATACTCAGAGCCCAAATCAAAGTCCACCAAACTAAAATCTGAGAGCTAATCCTTCATCCTCACAACATTCTAAACATGTTCTTCTAAAGGACCCAAGGCTAATACAAGCCCTATCACAAGTGGGTCACTATTCACCCAAAACCCTAAATCATAAATTAATCGGAGAAACTCGAGTTTTTTACCTCAAAAGAGACAAGAAAGGCTCGTGGACCGCTTCCCCTATCTCGGGTGTCCAAGAATCGACGCCGTTCCTCGCCGAACTCGAGTTTAATGGATTTCCCTTGAGAAAGGGATTATCAAATTAAGGGGTTTTTAAGAGGAAGAAATGAAGGATTGTAGCTCCCTAAAGGTTTCCCACAAGTTTGGTGATCAAAGGAAAGGGTTTAGGCCAAGAATTGAAGGTCTAGGAAGCTTGAATACTCTCCTATGGAGTCTGGACGCTCAGAGGAAGAAGAAGATGGAAAATGGCCCAAAATTTCGTAACTTGACCTTTATATACTGGGCCTGACCGACATGCCACTCTGGCATTGATGGCGCCAAAATCCAGTGCAAAACATTGGCGCTACCGGTGCCAATTTCCAGCATCTGTAGCGCTACTGGCGCCAACTTCCAGCATCTGTGGCGCTACTGGCGCCAGACTCCATCCGTCGCTAATTTTGTCGCTAAATCCGTCACTAAAGCTTTTGCGACAGAATTTTATAAATTTAAATTTTTATTTCTTTTATTCCTTTTTATAAAAAAAACCTAGGTTATTATAAAATACTACAAGTCCACAACATTAAAAGAAATCTTCCAACTTGTCCTCACTTTGTAGCTCCTCATTTCAATTTACCTATCTGGAATGACATGAGAACATATTAAAACAGTGAGAATTTCAAAGAATTCTTAGTAGGTGAAAATTTACTTATCATACAGTGTCATCGTCATCATTCCAGCTACTTCGGTATATTAAGAAAACATGTGAACAATTATAGTTGATTTTTAATTTCATAAACATATAACCCGAAGTAGATTCATTTTATTCACAAACACTTAAAAATAAGCTCATACTTCATCATTAATGCAAGCATCATTTTCAATCATGTCAATACATCGCTTACCTTTGTTATTTTCCTCTTTAATACCCTAAACTAGACAATAAGCTCATTACTAGACTTAGGTTGCTCCCGCAGGGTCGTGCTCAGCTCAATTGTATTACCCTTTGGGGTCCCATAGAGTCGTGCTCATCTTAACTGTATCACCCTTGGGTCAATATGTCTTTCCCGTAGGGTCGTGCTCGGCTTAACCATATCACCTGTTGGGTACCATCAGGATCGTGCTCAGGTTAATTGTATCACCTTTGAGGTATTATCTTTCTTTAGTCTTTCCCTCAGGATCGTGCTCAGCTTAACCGTATCACCCTTTGGGCCCCATCAGGGTCGTGCTCGGCTTAACCGTATCACCCTTCAGGTCTTATCTTTTTATCTTTCTTAATGCACATGACATGCTCAATGACATGCAAAACTACATAACTCATATCATAAAATTATGCACAAAACATCAAGATTTCATCATCACAAAAGAAAATCATAACAAAGAACATCATAACAAAGAACATCATAACAATAAGATTTCTTACTACATATGATTCGGTTCTTCCTATAATCTATACTCATCTAATTAAATCCTTATCTTTTAGTATGTTAAGCTAGACTTACTAAGCTTTCTAAAAAGGTATCACATGGCTCAATTGGAGTTATAAAACTCTAGATATAATATTTTACAAATAGAACTTCAAATCTGGCAATAGTCTCAAAATTCCACACTAACATCTCCTAGTGTTTTCACGATTGCAAGCCGTAAACAATCTAGTTTTAGCTGAAATTTTTATATGTTATAGTTGACATTTATATCTTTAATTCCATATATCATACACCTAATTTGAATAAGAAATAAGAGAGAAATAAATTTATCAAAACGGATGGCAGAAGTTGTTTGGGTGTGGACAGTTTCAGACAACTTGAACTAAAATAATTTTTGGGTATGATACACTACTTAGTTAGGTCCCATATTTTAGGAAAACATAGAGGACATCCTAAGCTTTAAAATAAGTTGTCAAACATCTCGTTTGGTTAAGTATAGAGGGAGATATGGAAATTTCAAAACAGTCCAAAATTCAGCTTACAGCCATACGAATAATCTCAAGAATCAAATGATAAATAAACCTAACTTTCACCTATCTTAAACAAGTTTGCTTCCAATTCCTCCAAGTATTTGGCTGCACCTTAAGGTCTTGAAAGAATGAAAGACTTGTATAGTATTTGATGCTTTGGAAAGGTGAAGAGGGCAATAGAAGTGAGAGGATACGATTTTGATGTCAAGGAAAAAGTGAGAAGAATGAAGCAAAGTGTGGAGAGAAAAAGAAAGGGAGATGGCCGTGACTTTGAGGGATAGATATCATGTCTTTGCAAAATTTTAAATCAAAGGAGTATTCATAGGTAGAATTTTAGTTAGGATAGAAGTCTAGGAAACGAAATTAGTTAGGATTGAAGTCTAGTTAGTCCTTAGTTTAGTTCTAAAGCAACTAAGTCATTATGCATGCTTATCTAGTCAAAAAGCAAAGATTCCCTCATTAATTGTCCAAGGTGCACGTGGAAAGCTTTCTTAAGAGGCTGAATTCTTTTTGTTTTGATGCATGGCTTAACATTCACCACTTCTATGAAGGCATACACGTGTATACACATACTCACATAAGGCTAGCCTTCCATTTCCTATTGGTTTTGTGATGAAAATATCAAGTGCACTTGCTTTTCTTCTTTTGAAGTCTGTCTCTTTTGATTTATATCTCCTGTACTTAATGTGTTTTCCAATTAATATGCTTGTTACTTATGTCATACATCCGAAATCATAAAAGTCTTTGCCCGATATCCTACACGGCTAGGATTGGTTTCTTTTCTTAAATTAACTAATCATAACTAAATATATTCTAAGCACTTCTAAACTTGCCACTTGAATACATTAGTTTCTACCTTATCATTCTTGTATCACACTGCAATTATAGGTGTTTCTCATGTGATAATTTTCCTCATCATATTATCACATGGTGTGAAACTATAGCTCTTGATAACTTTAAATATTCATGCAATTTTCTTCATTTCTACTGTAAGTTTTACTTACTTGCATTTATTATATTGGGTAGTAAAATTGAGAGACTTATCTTCTAACTTACCTAATCATAAATTTTCGGCCAGTCTAGGTACTCCTAGTTTTTTGTGATTTTTATCTGTTACTGAGAGTAATTTGTAAGGGTGTTCACGGGTTCGGGTCACCCGTGAACCCGAATCGATCCGAACCGATCTGAACAGTTTGGGTTGGGTCATTTATATATTTGGGTCAAAACCGAACCGAACTGATCAAAACCGTTCATGTATGGGTTGGGTCACGGGTTTAGATTTACAAATCCGTTGATCCGATGACCCGATCCGTGAACCCGTAATAATAATATAAATTTTATTATTTATATATATATATTAAAAATTTAAAAAATAATTTGACAATAAAGAAAAGGTATGATATTGTAAATGTTTAAGATCGCATTCAAAAATAAAATAGGATATTTTTTAATATTGCATTAAAAAATATGATAGAATATTTTTAACATTGCATTGCATAATATAATAGAATATCTTTAAGATTGCATTGGATAATATGATAAAGTATATTTAGGATTGCATTCAAAAATTGGTTAAAATCATCTCTTTAAATTAGTATAAATAGAAACATATTTTGGTGTTCATGTATGCATTCCATTCCAAATAATATTAAAGTATTAGAGAGTTTATGTTTGCATCATTGAGAGAATTGTTGTGAGATCATATAGAAGTGTTTGATAAGTTTGATTCTTCAACTCTCAATCAGGATTTAAAGGTATATATTTGCTTAAGGAATATAAGCGTAAATGTAACTATTTTATTGTATTCTTCTTCTTGACTTTGAAAAAGGTCGCAACTGGGAACTAGGATACCAGTTTTGTCTTTGTTCTTGATGAATTGAGACATGCAATTTCTGGCTGGGAAACTAGGATACTAGTCTGATTGGGAATATAAGCTTTAAACACTGCTAATATTGGGTTTCCAAGTGTTGAAACTGCAAGTGCTGGAACTTCTTAATGTATTACTTTCAGGTATATTGTTATTTGTTTTACCTTTTTTTTCATATTTTGTTTACCATGTTTATAATATTAATGAATTATATTTTGTTTATTTGTTTGTTTCAGCGAATATGGTTGCAACAAAATTGGTTATAACAAAGCTTGGTTTGTAAGAAACAGTTGTGATTCAAACTATTATAATAAATATTGTTCACAAATCTTTTGTTTTAATTTATATTATAAGTCTATTTTATGATATTATGTTGATGGTATTAAATGAACCAATTTTACTATTTTCATACATTTGAAAATATTGTATTAATTGTATGAGATATTTGAAAGAATCGTGATATAAAATAGTAGTTCTAAAAAAAATTAAATGGGTAACCCGGTGATCCGAACCGAACTGTTCATGAACGGGTTGGATTTCAATTTTTTTTCTTCTGAAAACCGAACCGAACCGATCAAATTTGATTGGGTTGGGTCTTAAATTTAGCCAAAACCGATCCAAACCGACCCGTGAACACCCCTAGTAATTTGTCATTCCAGGGGTATTTCTGTAATTTCATCAAATCTCTACAAAATATCTAAGGGTATTTTGGTAGTTTGTCACTCACTCCAGGGGTATTATTATAATTTCTACTTCAAAATATATAATCAAAATATCCAAGGATATTTTGGTAATTTGTCACTTACTCCAGGGGCATTTTTGTAATTTCAATTTCAAGGATAATATGATAATTCTCATATCAAGGGAAAGGGTAGTATGATCATTCTCCTTTAAGCATTTTTGTAATTTCTTTTTTTTTTTCTCTAACTAACATATTTAAATTTTTGGGATATTATAGTTGTTGGTCACATATCCCATCTTAATATCCCAAAATGCACATTCCTATTTTTTCAAGGGTAAATTAGTCATTTAATATGTTTACCATTTTATTTTCAATCTATTTCTCACATTTTTTTTTCAACCAAACAACGGCAAAAGAACCCAAATAATACATTTTTAATACAAATTTACCAATTTGGGGCATTTTTTAAACATATTACAATTTTGGGGCAGGGATGGTCACGCCCAAATTGAGCTGGAGTGGTCACGTCCAATCTGGGCGTGTTCCACCCCAGGGTGACATGTGACAATTCAGGTACATCGCGGTGTTTTCGTAAACTTCAGAAGGTCATAACTTTTGACTAGAATGTCCGATTGAGGCGCATAATATGTCAAAATGATCGTTGTTTCGAGGAGAAGCCGCTATTAATTTCCAAAGGGAACTTGGTCAAAATTTTTTCCAAAAAAAGGCCTCTAAGTGCTTCAAAATTGCGATTTTGTCTTCCAACCTCCAAAAAATTTCCCATTTTCTAATTTTTTCTTTACTCAACTAGTGAATTGCATGGTATTTTCTGTTTTTTTGTTTACTTCAATTAATTTTGAGTATTTTGACATATAGTACGACTCCATCGGATATTTCCGTCAAAAGTTCGACCATTTGAAACATGTATTGCTTGTTTTTTTTTATTTCTGTCAATTTTATTCAATTAGTGAATTGCATGCTGTTTTTTATTTTTTTTATTATTTTTATTAATTTCGATCGTTTTGACATAAAGTATGCCTCCATCACTAACCCTAGTACAGTACTTATTTTAAACTGTACTATTTTTTAATTTTTTTATTACTTATATTAATTATTTTTTTACTGTACTTTTTTTAAATAAGAAAAATACAAATCAGTTCTACAAGAATTTTTGAACATTTTGTCAATCACATAAGACCATCACTAACCCTAGTACAGTACTTATTTTAAATTGTATAGACTAAATAAAAATATACAACCAAATTGTAACAGGAAGGAATCCCTAAGGTGAAAAAATTGAATGGGTTTTTTAAAAAATAAATAAACAAAATTATAATTTTGTTTAATGAAATTTGAGTGAAATTTTATTTTGATTTATGTAAATAATGAATCATGTAATTTGACTGGGATGTCCGATGGAGACATAAAAAAATAAAATACAGTTGAAATTAATAGAAGTAATAAAAAAATAAAAAAGCAGCATGCAATTCACTAGTTGAATAAAATTGACAGAAATAAAAAAAAAAAAAACAAGCAATATATGTTTCAAATGGTCGAACTTTTGACGGAAATATCCGATGGAGTTGTACGATATGTCAAAACGCTTGAAATTAATTGAAGTAAACAAAAAAATAGAAAATACCATGCAATTCACTAGTTGAATAAAGAAAAAAAATTAGAAAACGGGAAATTTTTTGGAGGTTGGAAGACAAAATCACAATTTTGAAGCACTTAGAGACTTTTTTTGGGAAAAATTTTGACCAAGTTCCCTTTGCGACTTAATAATGGCTTCTCCTCGAAACAACGATTGTTTTGACATATTATGCGCCTCAATCGGACATCCCAGTCAAAAGTTATGGCCTTCCGAAGTTTACGAAAACACGCGCTGTACCTGAATTGCCATGTGTTACCCTGGGGTGAAACACGCCCAGATTGTGCGTGACCACTCCAACCCAATTTGGACGTGATCACTCCAGCCCAATTTGGGCGTGACCACCCCTACCCAAATTGGGCGTGACCAACTGCCCCAAAGTTGTAATATGTTTCAAAAATGTCCCAAATTGATAAATTTATATTAAAAATGTACTATTTGGATTCTTTTGCCCCAAACAACCCAATATTCAATTTGATTTTTATTCTATTTCTTCTTTTCAAATTATCTCTCTTCTATTTTTATCTACTATATTTCTCTTCTCTCTATCAAACAAAACATTAAAGGGACTTATTTTACTCCATGATAAAAAAAAATACTCCAAAAAGAAACTAAAAATGAATGAAAATTTGTATATGGATTAAAATCAAGAGGAGGGTTATATGTACAACCTAAAAATTGTACAACCTTTTACAACTTTTTTTACTCACCGTTAGATTAATTTTTAATCAATGATTAATAATTTTTCCTTCTCTCTTCGCAGTTTACAACCTTTTGCTCTTCCTTGAGTCTCACTGGAAGTAGAAGAAAAAAACCACCAATTGGAAGAGGAACAGGTATCAACATCTCCAAAGTTTTTTCCTTCTCCGCAATTTTTTTTTCTTCTCCGCAGTTTTACCATCTCTGTAGTTTTTTTTTCTTTCTTTCTTTTGTTTCTAAATCTCCAACTTTCACAGTTTTGTTGATTTTCTATTTCGTCTGTTCTATTTTGTTGATAAAATCCCATTTTATCTTAACATTCTCTTTCATCGCTAGAGAGAGTTGATTAAGAGAGGGTTTATTAGTACCATGATTTGATGAGTGCGATACTCAGTAAATGTGTAATCCTTTTCTACGACTTTTTCCCTATTCATTCAGAATAAAAAATATTTTATGGATGTTGATGTTTTTAGTGTTTTAGGGATTTAATTCATCACATCAACAGTGTTATGCGATATGTATTTGTGCTCCCGTTCTCTTGCCATAACTTCAAAAATGGGAATAATAAATCCCTTTATGCTACCTTGGCTGTGCTATACTGTGGAATTATGTGTTACTAGTCAGCTTGGATATCTTCCTATATGCTTCTAGAACATAGATATAATTGTCATTGTCACTTCATTGAGTTTAAGAGATGTATTTATATGCGCCTACAGTTTCTCATATATATTGGCACTTCTGTTTGTGTATATATTGTATTTTCTATATAATATGAGCTATATTTGAGAATAGTTGCAGTTTGATATGCTATATGGCATATGATGTTACAATCATTCCAGCAACCTATATAGGCTAGTGAGCTACTCACAATTAGCAAGTTTGTTTTTGAGAATGAATCATAAATAACTAATTTCAATTTGTTTACCACAATGTTTTCTAAATGATGTGAAACACTTCTATGTGCAGCAATAATTGATGGACTATCTTTTTATTTCAAATCAAGGCAATTAGGAAGAGGAAATAATTGTGAGGATATCTAAAGCCCAACCAAAGTGGACAATCTTCTTATTTCAAATCAAGGCAATTAGAAAAAAAGCTTCTTATATTGATAAAATGGTAGTGTCTTCAGAAGAGGTAATCAATTTGATATTTCTTTTATTAACCTAAATCATTTTCAAGATTTACTTCTCAACCACTTTTTTAGTGGTTGGATTTTTTAGTACGTTGTGACTACATGCTCTTAACAGCGTTGATTTATCATTCATGCTTAATTGAAAATTTTCGCTATAAAGAAATACAATAGTTCTTAATTAATAATGTTGTAGTTCAATTGTTTACTTTGGTGAAGGTTAATATGGATGTCAATCCATTAGATTATATTGACTTCAGTGACGATGGTTTGTTTAATGAAATGGAACATGATGAAATGGGAGACGACGTACTTGATGAAATAGAAGAAGACTTACCAAATAATATGTTGAATGCAATTCCGTTATCACCGACAAAGAATAATGATGTTTTGATTGAGGTTGGAATGACATTTCCTGAACAAAATGCTATAGTAGACTTGTATACAGCATTTGGTAGGGCAAAAGGTTTCGGAATTCGAAAAAGAACATCAAAGAATAACTATGTGATTCTAACATGTGTTAGAGAGGGTTATCGACAAGGGAAAAAAACATGTGACACCAAATCAAGACAGACATCAACATCGTGTATAGGGTGTCAAGCTTGTCTCAAGGCTTCTAAAAGTAAAAAGACAAGTATGTGGAAAATTACATATTTCTACGACAACCATAACCATGAGATGGTTAGTCTGAAAAGTGTTCCATATTTGAGATCACATAGACAAATTTCTGATGCTGCAAAATGTTTGATAGAAGATTTCAATGAGGCGGGTTTGCCTACTGGAAAGGTGGCCACCATCTTCAAAAGCCATGATTTAGGATTTGATAGTCGAGATTGTTATAATCATATGAAATGAGAAAAAGAATATATGACGTTGGGGATGCACAATCTGTCCTACTTTATTGTATTCAGCAACAATCATTGAATCCAGATTTCATTTATTCTATAAAGTGTGATGATGACGATCGGATGGAAAGTTTTTTTTGGATTGATGCAAGATCCAGACATGCCTATGAGCTTTTTGGGGATGTCATCACATTTGACACAACATATAGGACTAATAAGTATTCCATGCCATTTGGACCATTTGTTGGTGTAAATAATCATTTGCAGTCCCTCTTATTCGAATGTGCTTTATTACAAGATGAAACCGAGGATACTTTTGTATGGCTTTTTGAGGAATGGCTTCGAGCAATGAATGGGAAACATCCAGTTGCCATAATTACTGACCAGGTATGATCAATTTATTGTATTTTATTGTAATGTTTTGTATATCACTTCACATATGGCTATTTATTAGTGACTGCGTACTTACTCATGTTATTTTGTCTTAAAGGACTTGGCGATTAGCAATGCAGTCAACAAAGTTTTCCCAAACACCAAACACCGATTTTGTTTGTGGCATATAATGAGAAAATTTCCAGAGAAGTTGTCCCATCTCTACCATGAGCACGCATCATTTAAAAAGCATCTCAATGACTGTATTTGGAACTCCAAGAGTACTCAAGATTTTGAAGATAGATGGCAGAGTCTTCTTCTTCAGTATGGTCTTACTGAAAATGAGTGGTTAAATGTACTTTATACAATTAGATCCTCTTGGGTACCAATATTTAACTATTCCACTTTCTTTGCTGGTATGAAAACTACTCAACGCAGCGAAAGTATAAATTCATTATTTGATGGTTTTGTTACATCTGGCACAACTTTAAGGGAATTTGTGGAGAAATATAATCAAGCAGTAGATGCTCGCTACGAATCATTCAAAAAAGAAGACTTTGAATCTAGGCACAAAGAAAGACTTTTGACATTTAATATGCCCTTAGAGGAGCATGCTGCTAAAGTGTATACCCGTGCAATTTTTTAAAAGTTTTGCTATCAACTTTCTCTTAGTCTACGATTTTCTAAGCAGAAACTTGGAAATGATTGTGGGTGGATTGTTTACCGAGTTTTTAATAGGAAAGACACAAAAGATTTTGCAACAGTTGAGATGAAATTGGAAAACAAAGAAGCTAGGTGTTCTTGCCATTATTTTGAGTTCATGGGAATCTTATGTCGGCATGTTCTTGCTATTTTTTTATTGAAAATGTTGAAGAAATTCCTTAACACTTCATTTTGCAGCGTTGGAGCAAGGAAGGAAATGTGATACCAAGCCTAGAGAGGGACAAATGTACCTTAAATGGAGATAGACTTCTTTGTAGCTTTCACTTACGCTCCAAATATTCCAAACTTGATGATCTTGCATATAAGTCAGATGAAGCATTTAGATTAATTTGTGATGGTATTGATTCTCTTTGTAAAATTGTAGAACAAGTTCCAGCATATGAAGAGAGTAGTGGTCTTAGGGATTCTAATAATCATGAAGAGCCTTTTACAATGAACTTGAAGGATCCAAATATTTCGCAAACAAAAGGGTAGAAAAGGGACTCACAAAGCACTTCACAGGGACGTAGGATTCGTAGCGGGATTGAAGAAGCATCAAAGCATACTAATATTTGTGGCATTTGCAAGAAGCGAGGACACAATAAACGCACATGCAAAGAAATAAGTCTAGATTAATTTTAGTTTCAATTATGTTATGTGTTTATTGATTATTTTAAAGTCATTCTTCTTTTGGTTCAAATTTAGATAATAAGTATTTTTTTTTAATTGTAATTTTTTTCTTTTGATGGTTATTCTGTTGAAGCATTAACTTTTATACTAGAGAATATATTGATGTAGAACATTCAAGTTTCATGATGAATAGCCATGTTGTTCGCATAAATAGACTGAAGTAACCTGAGTAACAATTGCATATCTGGCAACTCTTTCTTGATTCATAAAAAGTTACTTAATGTAATCTTACATAGAAGCAGTATGTGAATTATGGCATTAATATTACAAAAAAAAAAAAAGAAGATAAGCAAATCAGCATTTAGCTAAAATCATATGAGAAGTAATTTTAGAGTTTGTGCTTTTGGCCATTGGTTGGGAAATCATATGAGAAATAAGCAAATCAGCATTTAGCATTCAAACTAAAGTTTCTCCTCCACTTTATCTTCTGGAATGCAGTAATTAATCAATTAGCCTTTCTTTCCACATTTTTATTCATCTTCTCTTCTCAACTTTCTTACTTTACATACAAAGCATAACAAATTATGATAAACTGTTTATCATGACACGGTGCAGTATTGGGGATAACTGCCTCAGCAACATGAGCAACAAGAAGTGTGGCATATATTGGTTTAAAGGGCAACAACCATGTGGGTTGGATTAAAGTTTGCAACATTTACGACAAGTTCTATAGGCATCTTGCTGGCTCCATAGCAGTGGCTTTGTTTGGCAGCATTGTAACTGTCCTTCTCATCTGGCTTTCAGCTTTCACCATTCACAGTCAAGTTCCCAAATAGATGGAAGGAATATGGACCATTCAGCATACATATGCACTCAACTCCAGATTCACAATGTTCACAAAATCAGTCAAGTTAATGTTCATATATTGATATGGATACCTTTTGCTTTTGTGGGTGTTTTTTCAAGGTGTTGATTATGTGTAATGAAGAAAGTTAACTACACTCTATATGAACATTCTTTCCAACAGTCTTTGTTATTGAATGAAATTCATTAGTCTTACTAAATGATGTAGGTCCATTCCTTATTTAGTGAGTTTCATATAAATTTCACCTAATAATAAAGAATATATTGTTGAAAAGTTTGTGTCAAGTAATGTGATATAGCATTTGTTATGTGTAAACTATATCCTCCATAGATCCCAGTTGTAATTTGCATTCTGTTTGTGCTAAAAATGATTTGTAACGATCCTGCTCCCTCAAAAATGAAAATAAAAATATTTTTAATTAATAGTGAAGAACAAATTATACGATTAAATCTTATATATTTGATTGGGCAAATCAAATACTCCCCCTAGCTCCCTTTAGTATATCGAGTTTGAGAGCATTTGCACAAGAAACTCAAAGCACTACTAAATTGGCCAACATTACCTAAAACTTGGTTTAGCCTTGTAGCTGAAAATAAAGTTGGTGAACTTTGACATACCAGTAAGATAGATCCCAAACATGTCATGCAATGAAGAAATTCAGTACAAGTAAAGGACAGTGAGGACACCTAAATAGCACTAATTTGTGAATTCATCATATTCATCTTTTTTGCAAGAGACTTTCATGGGTTATAGGTACTTTAAAAGATGGTTTAGTCAATCCATTCTAAATAGCTTCTTATTTTGAGCAATTGATCGGCAATAGTAATTAGGCATGGCAAGCCAAAACTTACATAGTATTATATTTGAGGAAATATCAACATTAAATTTGCATGTACTCGTCCAGTTTTTTCCAGAACAAAAATGAACTTGAATTTAGGATAACCAACTCAGCTAGCAATAGCAATAAGCAATTTATTAACAGGGTAATGACAGTGCAATGCAATTGAAGAATGAATCCTCAACAATTCATTTCCAGAGACTTGAATTTCTTTCAACAATGCCTGAACTTGTAAACAACTAGCTGAATACATACATTTATAGACCTTAACCAGAAAGTCAAGAACCCCAATGGCAAAATCCATTATTTCGATCGGAACTTTCAAGAACTTAGGCTCCTTCCCCAAAAGCCAAAACAACATCTCCCCTTGTTCCAATGGAGTCAATGCCTTCCCAGGCCCTCCAATTGGCAACACCTGGTTAATCTTATCCTTACTCAGCACACAATTCACAATAAAAGAAGCCAAATCAGACTCACTCATAGGCTTACAAGCACACAGTTTCCCATCTCCAAACATAACATAAGGCTTCCCATCCTTCACTAACTCAACCTGACCCCCCAAACTCTTGAAATATGCAGTTGGCCTCACTATGCTATACGTGAATCCACCATCCTCCTCAGCTAACTTCATCAACTCAGCCTCAAACTTCGACTTGGCACGCTGAAACTCGAGGAGCGGCTTCTGCACACATATTGCTGAAAGCAACACAAAATGTGAAGCACCACGTTTTCTTCCAGCAACAAGGCTATTCCTTGTTGCCTCATAATCAATCTTCCAAGATAAAATGTTAAGATAAAATGGGATTTTATCAACAAAATAGAAGGGACGAAATAGAAAATCAACAAAACTGTGAAAGTTGGAGATTTAGAAACAAAAGAAAGAAAGAAAAAAAAAACTGCGGAGAAGAAAACAAAACTGCAGAGAAGGAAAAAACTTTGGAGATGCTGATATATGTTCCTCTTCCAATCGGTGGTTTTTTTCTTCTACTTCCAGTGCGACTCAAGAAAGAGCAAAAGGTTGTAAATTGCAGAGAGAGAGAAGGAAAAATTGTTAACCATTGATTAAAAATTAATCTAACGGTGAGTAAAAAAGGTTGTACAATTTTTAGGATGTACATATAACCCTCCTCTTAAAATCAAACTTTTAAAATTTTGAGAGATAAAAAAATATATTTCATCTCTTTAGTCCTTAATATAAGACACCACCACTTAGAAGGAAGTGATAGTCCTTTTTATAAGCTCTTTTACAATTTCTATCATATATATATATATATATATATTTCATTATTTGCCCTTATGAAATACTTTACGTATATGTGTAAAAAAATACTCCAAATATCTGTGGTTTTTTTTTTTTTTTTAATTGTAGTGCATTATGTTCTTAAACTTCAATGTTTTTAAATCATTTTTAACAAGTTATAGTATGTTTGAAAATACGTCCAAATCACGTTCAACAGAGAAATTTGTCTTTTCAAGACAAAAAACCAAAAGCTACTTAAGGGTTTTTTTTTTTTTAATAATAACTTGAGTTGCGTTTCCCCCAACTTGTACGCAAACACATCCTTAATAATTACACAAATGCTAAGGGCAGCGGTTAAGAAAGCAAAAGGAAAACAAAAAATGGGATGTGAAAAAATGCATTTCCTTATGATTTAAAATGCGTTGTGGTGTGATTATAGTCTGTACAAATATACGGGTAAATGATGTGTGATTAAAATAGAATAATAATTATTTATACATTTTAGAATAAATTTATTAAAAAATTATTGTGAGATAAAAAATAATTATTAGAAATTAAAAACAAATACTAAGAAATTACAACTCTCACACAATCAATTTAACTACCTGAGCTAGGCCTCTATAATTAAATAAAAAAACAAATTTGTAATAACATTTTTGGCTGGTGACATTCGATAAAAAAAAGCAATAACTTATATAATATATAAATAAATCTCTCATTTGTTTGGTTATGTTCAAAATATTTGATTTTATCTTTCTGTAAAAAAAATGATTTTGTCTCATGTTTAATTGTTTACTTTAAGCAAATGATAAGTCACTTTAAAAATACGACCAATGCAAACCGTAAATGCATGAATAGCTAACTAGTTTTCAATAAAATATTTTTTCTTTTAATTTCTTAATTAGTTTCTTAGGACACTGATTAGTAAGATCCTAATAATTATTAATATGAATAAAATTGGTACATTAGTAATATTTTTAAAAAAAATGAATAAAAGCAACTAATTTACCTATTTTTATTGATCAGTATTTATTACAACATAAATTATGCATATTTATTTTAATTATAATATAATTTATATATTTAAAAAAATTTATTTATATTTATTATAAATCATAAATATTAATTGAATAAAATAAGTATTTATTTTGTGCAATGTGCAGTCTAAAGTACTAGTCATAGTGTCGTCAAAACGTGAAAAAGAACGATTAGTATCTAATAGATATATATATTTTATTCTATATATGAATATATATTATCATTTTTAGTTACGCAAAATTATTGCTGTATTGGATTTAATTTAAATTTTACGTTTTCATTAACTTTGTTGACTTTAATGTATACTTTTTAGATTTTCATCACTCACTATCCTCAGTTATTTTTTGACTATTCACTATCACTATCCTCATTTTTTCTTTAATTTTTAATTTCAAGATAAACTTATTTAAAAATTTCATATCATATTAAAAATTAATTTAATAGTATTTTTGCATAATAACAACAACAATGTGATATGGTAATAAAATTAGTGTCAACAACGATGATAAAGTTAGTGTAAACAATAACAATGATGATAACAATAATAATGTCAATTATAACGATTATGATGATATAATTATCGATGATAATGACAATGTAAATGATAATAGCAAAAATGATAATGAAAGTTATAGTGAAGATAACAATGTCAGTGTTTATGACAATGATACTGTTGATGATTATGGTGATGATGGCAGGACCTATGCTAGTTGAGATTTCAAGTTTTATTACATGATTGCCCGTTAGAGCAACTCCAACACAGTTGCTTAGAGGGTTTCTTAACGGGAAGAACCCGTATCGTAAAAAAAACTGGCGTTGGAGTGATCCGACGTGGCGGAATGGAAGCTTAAAGAAAAAGGATGATTCCTTATATAAGGAACGGAGCTTACACAATAAAATAACAATATAAACTCAACCACCACAGCAAAATCAAGAGGGAAAGTAACTACCTTGGTCGAGGAAGATGAGAACGGCGACGGCGATGACGATTTCCTCAGTGACGGCGGCGACGACGGCGGCTATGGCACGAGGCGGTAGCGCGAGGTGAGGGTGTTGGTGGAGAGGCCGTGGCGAGGTCGGAGAGGACCATAGTGAGGGCGATGTGGAGGTTGTCGATGACGGTGGAGGGAGAAGAGAGGGAAGGAGAGACCGTGGAGGGAGAAGAGAAGGCGCGGAAGGAAGGGAGAAAGGGAAGGAGAGACCGTGGAGGGAGAAGAGAGGGTGCGGAAGGGAGAAAGGGAGAAGAGAGGGCCGGAAGGGAGAATAGAGGGTCGCGGAAGGGAGAAAGGAAGAAGAGAGGAGGGGAAGGGAGAAGAGGGGTCGCGGAACGCAGAGGGTGGCGGAAGGGAAAAAGGAAGAAGAGAAGGGAGAAGAGGAAGAAGAGGAAGAAGAGAGGGCTGACGGGAGAAGAGGGGGCGGAAGGAAGGAAGAGAAGGCTGAAGGGAAAAGAGGAAGAAGAGAGGGCTGAAGGGAGAAGAGGGGGCGGAAGGAAGAAGAGGGGTCGGAAGTTTCTGGAGAATGGGAAAGAAAAAGGGATAGGGAATGGGAAAAGAATGCGAAAGGGAGAAGAAAATAATGGTAAAAAAAAAAATAAAAGATCCGTTGAACTTCAACGGTATAAATTAAAAATATTTAAAAAAATTAAAAGTAAGGCTAATGTTACAGAAGAACATAATGGTAAAAAAAAATAAAAGATTCATTGAACTTCAACGGTATAAATTAAAAATATTTAAAAAAATTAAAAGTAAAGTTAACGTTACTTTCTATCTGTTAGAAAAAAAATAACCGTTGATGGAAGCGGGTATAAATTTGGGTGGTGTGTTGTGTTTCTTCACACAAAATTCATAGTTGCAATTTTTATTGTTTCCATCCATCCTCAATCATTTTTCTTTTCTTTGAAATGGATCCCAATCAAAGTGGTTGCAATTTTTTTCAAAATCAAGTACCCCCTACCAGCGAAAATTCTACAAATCCACCACATCCACCGCCATACTTTATGTATCCTCAACCACCCCCTACCAGTGAAAATTTGCAAAATCCACCTCAGTATATGATGTATCCACCACCCCCACACATGTGGTATATGCATCCTCCATCTAATGTAGAGTCACCTATTGGTCAAAATCCACAATTTTGTAGTCAACCATCACTCCCCATTAATCCAAACACGTGTTATAGGCCTTCTCTATCCAATATTTCACCCCCTATCAACGAAGTTGAATCTACAATCGGTGTAGACAATATTCAACTAGATGAGGGCGATCACAATGATAGAGGAAAAAAATCACGTACAGCATTCTCGGTGGCAGAAGATGTGATTCTCGTCCGGTCATGGCTTAATGTGTCAAAGGATTCAATAATCGGTGTCGACCAAACATCGAAGCAATATTGGACAAGGATTAAA
>PYAF01004432.1:94398-104641 GCA_007407185.1 Glycine tomentella
AACACCGACAACTCCAAGCAGATTTAGTTGAGCACATTTGGGAATGTTTCGGAAATGAAAATAACAATAACTAAATTGATGTAATTTTTTTTTTGTCTAGGTTTTTTATTTATTTCGATGTTGTAGTGTTTAATTATTTATTATTATGTAAAATTTTATTTTATATTGTTACGCATTTTGTTTGATTTATTTTAATTTATATTTATGCAAAATGGAAAAATGTTAAGTTTTATTAAAAAAATATAAATATGTGGATTTTTTTGAGTTCCTTATGATTTCTTGCATTGGAGCAAAATAGTAGATAAGTTCCTTAGCTGTGACATGGCATTGTGGAGACCACAAAAAGTACTGCAGGGGCCACAAAAAGTTGCTTAAGAAACCCAAATGGGTTTCTTGCATTGGAGTTGCTCTTAGTTTCTCCATTTTTACTTATCTTGTTTCTTAAAACACGTTTTCAAAACTAGTTTTAAAAGCCTTAATTTTTACAAACAAGTGTTATAAAAAAAGTTATTTTTAATGTTTGAAAACCAAAACTATTTTAAAAGAGAGTATTCAAACAGCTCAATCGCTAATAAATACTTGGTAGAGATGAATTCAAATGATAGGGTACACCAGGATAAATCTTTCTAAATTAGCCTCATCGTTAAACAGTGAAACCTTGGGTCATAAAAGCATATTATTGAGGAACAAAAAAAAGCCAAGACGGCAAAAACTCAAACTATCCATTTCTTTTGATTTGTCTAGAGTTCGGAGTTTTCTTTTTCTTCGCCTAAACTTTTGTCGTTCACTCCCACAAGCTCAGTGTCAAATATGAGTGTTGCACCACCTGTAAGTTAAAAGTCATATATAATATATTAATATAATATAGTTAGTTGGGTAATATATAGTATAAAAAAGTAATACAGACTAAAAAATTCATGGAAACGCCATTTGTTTAAGATCGTTTAATCACCATTTTTTAGCAAGTTCTTTTTCATAGAAACTCAAGTCATATAAGAGCATTTAAAATTTATGTATTTGATATGATCTAAAACACTAAAACACACACCAACATAGAAAAACACATTGCACTCTTCATATCAAAGCTTTAAAGTCGCATATCTTAAAGAAGACGAATCAAAATTGATGATGTACATGGGAGAGTAATTTGGTGGTTCATAGAATATCTAGCTGTCAACATAAGTTTTACTAACTACAAATGAATGCTGGGTAGAGCATTACTATCAATATGATATCAACATGATATACCTGGAATAGTGGGTGGGGAACCCTGCTCTCCATAGCCAAGTTTCGCTGGTATTTTCAGCTTCCGCTTCTCACCAAGACACATTCCCAATAATCCCTGGTCCCAACCTGCAAAGAGATGAAGTGATCATGGAATACTCTATCTTGAAAGATTTCCCATCAATCATAAACCAGTAATTTGTAACAAAATTACATCATACATACTAGTATGATTGTGTAAATACACAGATGCATGTATGTGAGCATAAATTATAGCCCATATATTTTGGTGGCTATGTAAATTAAATAATATGAAGCGCATAAATTCTAAAGTGTGTCAATATAAATTATAGCTCATCAGTTGCTTTTTTTTTTTTAATTGTAATGCTAACAGAGGATAAGATACTAGAAAGAGCATGAGAGAGGACATGAAGAGAACACATGTAAACTAAAAGGTGATATTTACATATTACAAGTTATGTAAACGTCACACTCCAGTACTATACAATCAATCATCCACGATTGCATGTACCGTGATTCTCCTCTGCTTCCACTTCCACAACTCTTTCCATTGTGCTACTGAGATCTGGCATACAATTTATTTACAGTTTGCAGCATATTTTATCTCTTTAATTTGATCTACTTACTTTCATTTTCATTAAATAAGCAAACAAGCACAGCAGCTAGTCACTTTTATAGGTAATGAAACCAGAAAACTAAAAGACTTAAGTTGTTTATGCACAACATACCTTTGATCACTTGACCAGTACCAAGCTCAAATTCAATTGGATTATTTCTTTCAAAGCTAGAATCGAAAACAGTTCCATCAGTGAGTTTTCCCTGCAAACACGAGTGAGTATATAATATGCTAGAAGAACATGATCAACAAAACTAAGTGAATACATGATCCCTCATCACGTGAACAAAATGAAATGACTTTTGAAAATAATAATAATTCCTTAGAGCATGCAGCTTAAAATGCTTTGATGTGGTGTTGCCTTCTGAAAACCTAAAATAAAAACTCAATTTAAACAGAAGCAAGGTACCCAAATAGCACAGCTTTGAAATGATTCTAGGTGATTTCCAGTTGAGAGTTGAGACAATGCTACAGATGCCTTCCCAGTCTCGTCCTTTTAGAGCATATTTTGGACAACTTAATTTCAGCTGTTTTTTTTTTTTTTTTTTTTTTTTTTTTCGAAAATAAGTTGTTTCTAATATAAGCTTGATGTTTGGGATCCTAGCTTAAATTTAGAAAAAACTTTTCTTTGAAAAAATAAGCTGTTTTTATGAAGCTGAAAATTTGTAGCCTATGATTATTTTTCAACAGCTTATTTTTCCTTTCTGCTGTTTTTATACTTTACTATGTAAAAGCGGATTTTTTGTTGCATCCAAACGAAAATAATTATTTTCAAACTACTTTTCAGCAAACTTACCCAAACAAAAATTGACTATGATTATAATTGATTATAAGAATAATCAGTTATACATATAATTGATTATTGAAATAATCTAATTTTCACAGCTGCCCCCAAACACAACCTTCGTAGATTATTCCCAGATTAGCAGGCAGGTCAGATTATGAAATAATAAAATAAACAACCAAGACAGACTTAGAAGAAAATACATAGCTTAGTAATGTTATTTCTAGAAAGTGACACAGAAATTTCTCAAAACACGATATGAAATTAACCATAAGGTGAAACAATCCATCTCATTAAAACCAGAATAGGGCATGACTGGCATGTTCAAAATATATCCGCAGCAGAAGGAAATTACAATTGTGTAACAGTTATTATTAGTACTTCGCATTGTTCAATAATTAATTCAAATAGGGTTAATTTTATTGACAAAAGGTGAGTGAATATTATGCATACCAACAATTACTTCTGTTTGCTCTATCCACTGAAACACTAGGTTTTCAAAAGGATTGTTGCACTTCAGATTTACACGCGACATCAGCAATGATTCTAAGCATTGTCCCTATCAAAAGCTTTTTACTTCAAAAAAGGTTCTGCTAAACTGTATGGTCCTTGGGCCACAAGACAAACTTGAGAAATTACTCACCTGATAGTGTACTTTGACTTTGTCACCTTTGTGTGCCAGAACTTCACATGATGATGGTTTATGCTGCAAAGAGACAGAGAGCATCAATAGTAAGCAAGAATGAGGGCATAAAACTCAGTTTCACTATAGTATTGCTAATGCATATTGACAAGTAAAAACTTCAGTATCGCTGGAAACAAACAATGTTGCACTGTTCCATGTGGAAAACAATATTTTCCCTGTTTTCAATCTCCACAACAAATTACCACATATATGTGTAAAGCCCATAAACATACCTTGCTTTCCTTCTCTGAAAGGACACTAGTTATATTCAGACTTCAATCATGAATTTACACTTTATTTTGAAAGTTGAAACACAAAATGCCAAGCATAGTAGCATACTACTAGCACAATTTTTTTCTTGCGAATGAAAATAGTACCTAATATAGTAATACAGCCTAAAAGATCAACAATTATTTTAGCCATTTCAAATGCATAACAAAGTAACATAATCTTCCTCCCCAATGCAAGGCTTTTCACTGCACTTTTACACAATTCAACTTACATGAAACAATACATAAATATCTAAGCACCTGTGATGCCGTAAGATTTGCATGCAATTATTTTACATTTTTTTTAATACCCATTGGCTTTGCAGCTGAACCAAGAAAAGAAAACCACACTTAAACAGTTACATTTCAAAACAAATTTCCAGACTGCTCAATGTGGTCGCACTCACCAACCGATATACCCATTAGCCTTTCAATACACACACACACACACACACACACACACACACACACACACACACACACACATATTCTATCGGGATCCAGCATCAACTTAAAAATTATACCAAGACAACGAATTTTAATTTTTAATTAAAAACACTTTATGCAAACTCCTCTTTCCGTACAAATCATTAGAAACCTTTTTTTTAGATCGGCAAATGTGATTTATTCGAGACCTTTAACCTAAACTATAAAAGATGCAATGGATCCTAATCAAAGTGGTAGGTTAAAGGCTACACCTTCACGCCAATTTGCAACTCCGTCACATCGCCGGTTTTCTTCGCACAAACTGAAACACAGAACAGAAAGAAAAAAAAGTCAGAAAGCCAAAGCAAAATAAACATAAACGGCAAAGAGAAACCATAGAAAAAAAATGATGAATTGAAGCGGAAAATTAACGAGATCTGAAGTAATTGCGGATCGAAAATGCAGCGAAGAATGAAGAGCCATAAAAAGAAAGAGGTGTTGGAAATTTTTGCAGATGGAATTGGGAAGACGAGGAAGGGAACAACAATACCTAATGCCGAAACGAAGAGGAAGAAGAGAAGAATAGGAAGAGCGTTCATGATGGAATAATGACGTAAACTCTTTTTTTTTTTTTCTTTCTCGAAAAGCCAGTCACTGGTTTCTCTCACTCTAACACAGTGGTTGGGTACTGGGTAGTGTTATTTAATAGGACAAGAACCCGTCCAATTCCTGACGTGCTGAGAGTGTGAACTGCAATTCACGACATGCACTCGGGTTCAGGATGATTCGATTTGGTTTGATTTTTAAATATAAAGTCATTCAAATTAAATATAAAATAAATTTGTGATTTAATTTAATTGGATTAAATATAATATTAAATTTAAATAAAATTAAATTAATTTTTTTAATCCATTTCATAATTTAAAATCTATTAATTAAATTAAATAATTATTATTAGTTGAGAGAGACACTCTATGTCTCTACCTGTTTTAACTAAAAAAAAAGAAAAAAAATTAAAAGTTAAAATAAAACTAAGAACATGAGAATAGTTGATAATTATTAGGAGAAGTGATAAAAATTTAAAAACTAACAAAAAGTAAAATAGTTTAATGAAATGTGTGTAAAATATAGGAACACTTCATACTTAACTAAGAGAGGATGAATTGGTTATGTTTGGTAAATTTAAAAATTTATTGATCAAAATTAAAGTTTTTCCCTTTGTGGATCTTTATCACATTAGAAACCAAGAACTTTTATTCAAAGATGAACATAAAAGATATAATGCTTCAAGAACCAAGATGTAGATTAGAATTCACAAAGAAGATAATCAAATATACAGAAAAAATAAAGAACACACAACAATTATACTGGTTAACTTCAAACACTATGAAGCTACATCCAGTTTTCTTCTACTCAACACTAGAGTAGAGTTCCACTATTGTAAATTTTAGTTTTTACAAGATTATTACAAGTCTCTCTTTATCAACCCTAGATAAAGTTCAGAGATCTAAAATCCTATTAGATCCTTAGAGACCAAACCCAGCTGAGAACACTATCCAGCAACACTTAGAGAAACACTATCTCTAAAATTCAAGCAAGAACCTCACCTTCAATAGAAAATCAAATACAAGATTCAACAGAGAATTACAAACACAAAGAGTAAGGAAAGAAAACACCTGATGATCCAAAAGATAATATGCATAAGAATGAATAAACCAGGTTGAATGCAAGCACCAAATTCAGAACAAGCCTTTCCTTAAACTTTGACAAGAAAATCTTGCTTCACTTAATCATAAAGACCCATATTGGTTTTGATGGAAGCAAGAACTTAAGAACCCAGAAAAATCACTTTGTGAAAGCTTAGAATGCCTTTAGAATGCTCAGAATTCGAAAAACTCAAGTTGTGAAATAAGCTGAGCAAGGATTCAATTTATAGAAAGATTTGTAACCGTCTGTAATCGATTAAATGTGCTCCTGTGATCGATTATTTTGCATTTGTAATCGATTACACACGCTCCTATAATCGATTAAAGTGTTCATAAACATTCTGGGCAGCATTAACGAACAATTTAATCGATTATCCCGACGTGTAATCGATTACTCCAGACACTATGTAAAATGAGTTTGTACTAAGTAATCGATTACAATAATTGGTAATCGATTATACCAAACATTCTGTAAAACATGTTTGTACTATGTAATCGATTACAATGAATGGTAATCGATTAAGACAGGCATCATGCAAAACATGTAATGAACTAAGCAATCGATTACAATAAATGGTAATCGATTATACCAGCATGGTGCTATTTTCTGCATGAGTAATGTAATCAATTACGGCTTAGTAGTAATCGATTAAAGAGGTCATAAAGGCAAATTATTTCCATTCTAAGTTAAAATAATCGATTAATCCGATAGTGTAATCGATTAAACTGTTCTTGATAATTTTCCAGAAAGCTTCAAGAACAAAATAATTGATTCTTTGCTTGTTTTAATTAATTAAATCAGTGCAATGCTATTTTTCCAAAAACACTTAGCTTATTTCATGATTCAAAACAATTACTTAATGCCTTTGTTATTTAAACCTAAATGCTTATGAATGGTGTGAATGCAATGACTTGGATCATCAGAAACTTCCTTCCTTTCACATTTAATCACAAGTTTTTCTTCAAATCTTCAAACATGTTGAAAGCCCAAAACATTTCCAAGTCTTCAATTTCTCTTCATGCTTCAAGTAACTCCCCCTCAAATCAACAATCTCCCCCTTTTTGGCTTTAAACATGCCAAATTTAAAATTGAACATCATTGGGTCTTGTGATTAATTGAAGGACCTTCATACCATTTTTCTGAGCTTTCTTAACACCTGAAAAATTCAATTTCCTTTGCAAGAACAAGTGTTAAAGACATTTGTTTTTAGCTTAGCATTCATTCTCAACATTTATTTGTTTATTGCAACCAATTTAAGCCCTTAACTCCCCCTAATTTTTCCAGATTATGCAGTTGAATTTTCAGTTCAAAAAATGCTTAAAAAACAGGGGCAAACAGAGTATATTGCAGAGCATCCTTAAATTCAATTTTTTCTCCCCCTATTTGGCTTTTTAAAGGCAAAAATGCAAGACACGGCGGATTAAGAGTAAGCAGAAACATAATATTGCATTAATATGATAATAGGAAGTGCATGACAAGGCTTAAAATTGAAATAAAAGCAAAGTACAATAAAACATAAATAACTAAAGCTTTAAAATTCTACAGATTCTTCATCCATCCTAAGAGTAGCCTCAATATCATCTAACCTTTCATTAATTTCCCTAAATGAGCCCTGAACTTCTGCTTTGAAGTCATGATGCATCTGTAGAAGCCCATCCATCTTGGCCAGCACGAGGGATTCAAATTGAGAATGCAGAGGCTGTTGAGAAGGGTCTCCTTCACTTGCAGAATCAGCCAAGGGTTCTTCATTGTCAGCAACAAAGGGTTCCTATTGCTGAGGCACTTGTTGAGGTTGTCCACCCATCACCCAGCCATCAGGAGTCTTGTGAAGTCCAAGCTTGGACAAATGCTTCTCCTAAATAAGGCTGTTGGAAGAGTTGTGTTGTCCACCACTTCATTAGAGACATCAATCCCAAAATGATCAATGAATCTAGATATAAGGACAGGATATGGAAAGGGATAGTTGACAAGCCTCTTAGCCTTCATCATTATTTCCTGAAAATTGAGAACCCAGTTCATAGGGATGGAGTTTATGAGACCATACATCAATTGTAGGTCCTCATCTGTGGCTTGGGCATGATTGGTTGCCCTTGGGGTTAAAATATATGTGATAAGGTAATGGAGAAGGCTGTTTTCTGGTGCCATAGGACCAGTACTTAATCTATTCCTAATGGGTTGGTTTGGGTCAGTGAGAGACTCTCTATAGGTGCCTATTTTGCTGTAACCCCCTGGGGATTCCTCAAACTTCCTTTCCCCATCATTGACAACCCCAGCAATAGACTCCCATAACTCAGGGGTAATGACCATGTCAACCCCTTTGATAGTAGATTTAAAATGTTGACCATCCAAAGACCCTCTCCCACACGTATAAAAGACTTTAACAAGATCAGGGTAGTAAGTACCCTTCATTTCCATGAATCTCCTAAGGCCTTGGGTTTCTAAAAGAGCAGGAAAGACAAATTCTTCCTTGATGAACCAGTCAAGGCTTCTATATTTGGGTGAGCTGATGGGTTTGGTGGCATTGTATTGCAGATAAGTCATTTTATCCGCTTCTTTGGTGAACCAAAGGCTCAAACGATCAGGTGGACGTTGGGGTTGAGGGTTTGAGGAGGATTCACCAACCTTTCTTTTCCCAGTCCTAACCCTTTTAGGTGCAGACATATTTGAAAGAAACAAATAAGGATATGGAAAGCTAGAAGATTGAGAATAGAAAAGCAAGAGAGAAAGAATTTTTTGGTACAAGGAAGAAGTAATTCACCAAGGATCTATATATAGGCAAGGATGAAGCACTTAACATTCAGATTTTTCAAAAATATAGCTGTTATAGGCAGTTAATGGAGGTTAATGATGATTTGGGCGTTACAGATACCCAGAAAATCTATCAGAAATTTCACAACAGCATGAATAATCGATTAAATCGATATGTAATCGATTATTTCAGTTCAGCAAATCTCAAAATTTACACTGTGTAATCGATTAATCCGTAATGTAATTGATTACTTTTGACATTTCTAGAGGTAGGGGATGACTTGTAATCGATTATATAGCTCATTTAATCGATTATATCCATTTGGATAGCCATTAATCAAGCATCAGGATATATGTAATCGATTATCCCGAGTGGTAATCGATTACAGCAGATAGACAGATACAAAGCATACTTTAGTGTAATCGATTACAAAGGATAGGTAATCGATTATTTCAGCTACATGGTTAATTCTAATTTGAATTTTAAGTCTGGTAATCGATTAATCCGATGAGTTATCGATTATTTCCGCGTGACACAATTTGAGGCTTAATGAAGAATAATCCATTACAATGTTAACATAATCGATTACATACGCATAACTTTTATACTGAAGGTGATTTTTAATGAATATAATCGATTAATCTGAGCCTTAATCAATTATTCCAGTCAAAGCATCAGATGCAGAGTACTTTAGCAGCTTTTTCGAGTTTTTCAATGTACTTGATGATTTAGTGACATACTTGGCTTGAATTATCAACACAAAACACAAATAAAATATGCTAGTTAATGCTGCTTTCATCTAAAATTCCTAACATGTTCCTAAGCATGTAAAATCTATCTTTAGGCAGAGGTTTTGTAAATATGTCAGCAAGTTGATGATGTGTATCAATAAATTCTACCTTGATATTACCTTTCTGCACATGATCTCTTATGAAATGATGTCTAATCTCAATGTGCTTGGTCCTTGAGTGCATAATAGGATTCTTAGAAATTTTGATTGCACTTGTGTTGTCACAAAGAAGTGGTATCTCCTTTAGATTGACTCCATAGTCTTGCAATTGTTGCTTGAGCCAAAGGCTTTGTGCACAGCAACTACCAGCTGAAATATACTCAGCTTCTACAGTTGATAAAGCTACACAAGCTTGCTTCTTGCAATGCCATGAAATGGGTGAGCTTCCAAGGAGATGACAAGTTCCACTAGTGCTTTTCCTATCTAGTTTACATCCTGCAAAATCAGAATCTGAATAACCAATAATATTTATAGATGCACCTTTAGGATACCAAAGCCCAACTTTGGGTGTTGCCTTGAGATATTTGATGATCCTTTTGACTGCTGTGAGATGAAACTCTTTTGGATTTGCTTGGTATCTTGCACACAAGCAAACACTTAGCATGATGTCTGGTCTACTAGCTGTCAAGTAAAGTAATGATCCAATCATTCCTCTATACTTGGATTCATCCACTTTCTTCCCTTTTTCATCTTTGTCAAGATATGTTGAGGTAGCCATAGGAGTTGCAGCATCTTTGCTTTTCTCCATCTCAAACTTCTTAATCACTTCAAGACAATATTTTGATTGATTGAGAAAAATTCCATTCTTCAATTGCTTAACTTGTAATCCTAGGAAGAATGTTAACTCTCCCATCATAGACATCTCAAATTCATTTTGCATAGCTGCAGAAAATTCTTTACAAAGTTTTTGATTAGTTGAACCAAAAATAATATCATCAACATAAATTTGAACCAATAAGAAATCATTGCTTT
>PYAF01004432.1:112596-131876 GCA_007407185.1 Glycine tomentella
ATTTCATGATTCAAAACAATTACTTAATGCCTTTGTTATTTAAACCTAAATGCTTATGAATGGTATGAATGCAATGACTTGGATCATCAGAAACTTCCTTCCTTTCACATTTAATCACAAGCTTTTCTTCAAATCTTCAAACATGTTGAAAGCCCAAAACATTTCCAAGTCTTCAATTTCTCTTCATGCTTCAAGTAACCCCCCCTCAAATCAACAATGTGTATATCAAAAGAGAGTATTTTCTTTATTAGTAGTAAATATAGATGTTATATTATTTGAAAATATTATTTTTTATATATTATTTAACATATTTTAGTTAAAAATTATTATTTTCACTTCTATTTAATATTAAAATAAAATAATATTATTAACTCTTTTTGTAGCATAATAGTGATTTGTGAATCATTTGATAATTATTATTTTTTAACAATATTATTATATCATTTTTAATATATGAAACTAAAATATATATCTTAATTATAAAGCAAAGGAAAAACAATATATTATTTTTGTAAAAAAGTAATAAATTATTTAATATTTATTATTAATTATTACAATGAAAATTAATATAGGGTAAGTTTTTAAAACTAAAAAAACAACAACTTTAAAATAAGAGTTTTTTTCATATAAGTATTTTTTTAAGAAAAAGAGAGGATTTGCTTCTTAAAATAAAAAAAAAACAATTTTTTTTCAGTAGAAACATTTTAGACAAACACACTACAAAAACAAAAAGTTGCTTATTTTGTAAAAAAAAACGTTTATTTCAACAAATAAGTTTATGCAAACTGATCCATAATTATAATTTGCAATTTTTTTGTTTTGGTTTGATTTTTTATAACAAGGTCTGAAAACCAAACCAAATTGTAAAAAAAATGCAGTTTGTTTTATATTTTTTGTGTTTTGCAGTTTTTGTTTTTTTGAGTAGGTTTGAGAGTTTACAAATGATTTTGTTTGATTTTAAACACCTCTAATCCGATGAGTTCAATGAAAAATTTAATATGCATATTTTTAACATAGATGTTGAAGAGCTATCTTATATGGAATTTGATGAGGTCTAAGACATACACACTTGGATCGAATAGTTTCAGATGCAAAATTCAAAGACTTCATTGATGGGTTCTTAGAACTCAAAACAAAAAATGGATAAGATGAAGAAGATGATTAAGAACGATGTAAGGACCCTCAGTGTGGCGCGGTTGGCGCCAGATCCCGCGCGGTTAGCGCCGGGAACCTTAGCAGGAAAACCCTGCCAAGGGTGTGGCGCGGGTAGCGCCAGGGATGGCGCTGAAGGCGCCAGACCCAATAGAATTCCACGTCCTGAGCACCAGAGCCACGCGAGAAGCGCCATGGTCTCTGGAATGTGGTGCCAATGGCGCCAAGTTCGCGCTGAGAGCGCGAGATTCTCTGGAAGTTGACGCCTGGGGCGTCAATGTGGCTCGAGGAGCGCCAGATGATTTCCAGCCCGAGCGGATGGCGCCATAGGTGGCGTGGGAAGCGCCAGGCCCACCGCCATGGTGGCGCGATCAGCGCCAGAGGTGGCGCGATCCGCGCCAGATTTCGGGCAGGCCTAGTATATAAAGGCCAAAACGCGAATTTTGAAGGAAAATCCACTCATTCTTCTTCCTCAGCGCCCAAACCTCCATTGATGCTTGCCCAAGCTTCCTAGGACCTATTTTCTTGACCTAGACACCTCCCCACGACCTTTAATCTTGAGAGAAACACATTGAGAGCTTTAATCCTTCATCAATCCTCTTGGAAACCCCTCTTTGAGTGAGAATCCAACTATCAAGGAAGCTCAGAAACTTGAGTATTGGCAAGGACCCAAGGCGCAGAATGGACAATAGAGCTAAGGAAAGCTGTCCTCCAGCCTTTCTGGTCACCACTGAGGTAAGAAACTCAAGTTTCTCCGGTTGATTTTGTATTTTGGGTTTTCTGTGTTTTGGTGACCCATGTGAGCTGGGGCTAGAATTAGCCCAGGGTCCTGTAGAGAAACTTGTTCAGAACGCTGTAGTGATAAAGGATTAGCTTTCAGATTTTGATTCAGTGAATTTTGAATCTTGGCTCTGTGGTTTGCATGTGTGGCTGTGTGATGAGTCACTAGTTGAGATTAAGACATGCAAGAGCCTTGATTATGTTTGAATTGAGCCTGAGAGGCTAGTTGAACGGTGCCTTGGCTGAGGTTTAGACCGTTCCTGTGATATGAATTATGAGGCTGATGTGAGCTTGTGCTCAGACATGTGTTTGCATTGAGTCTGGGAAGACTCAGATGCTTGGTATTCAACCTTGGTAGACCTTGTATGGTCTGTGAGAAGCCTAGTGAGGGCTTGACTTGATTGAACCCTAGGATAGGGGAATTCTGATATGCTATGTTCTGTGATTGAATGCCTGTTGGTTTGGTTTTGATATGAACCTATATATGCCTTGATTAGGGCTTGACACTGAGGGTGTCGGTGGCGGGTGCCACAGAGCAGGGAAAGAACTGCAGAGTGAGGCTTTTCCAGGTAAGTTCTGTGTCCCTGGGGGATGATTTCCCACATGGTTTGCCACACCACACTCCGGGGGAGTGGTGGTCATATTCATGATGCATGCATTTGGTTGTTGCATCCTCATAATGATATGCGTGTGCATCTGAGCTTGTTATGTGATATGATTGTGATAGATCTATTGGCCAGTAGATAGATATGGACCTCCCTAGGAGATGGGTTTCCTCCTAGTTTGGTTGGCTCATGGTCGATGATATCCCAGGGAATCGGTGATTCCTACAGACCAAGGGGATAGAAGTAGAGACAGCTCATTCTATTCTCGGAGGTACCATATATGTGCATCCATGCGAAGGGGTAGCACCCAATGAGATGGCACGGGTGTGAGTTTCTGGTCTCACACTGATATAGGCATTGAGGTATCTCGGCTAGGCGTTGAGGTAGCTCTGCCTTGTATGGATGACTTGCTCATATTGTTATGAGGGCCAGAGGGCCGGGCCAATGGGCTATTTGCTTGTGATTGCATGATGTGTGTTTCATGGAAAGTGGGCCAGGGTGGGGGAGATTCCTCCAAGGACCCTGAGCTTACTGAGATGTGTATCTCATCCCGGTTTAGGGATTTATCTTTACAGGTGACTCTTCTGGAAGAGGAGAGCAGTATCAGGGCAGGAGGCCCTAGTGGAGACATGTCTGCTTGGCCGATGGCAGCAGAGGGAGCTTGAAGGCTCAGTTTTGTTTTGATTCTGTTTTGTACCCTTGATAAGGGCTGGTGTGTGTACACCTGAGTTATGTACAGTTCTGTATACCCTCGGTGAGGGCAGATATTCTTTTGTATCACCACAGTGTGGTGAAGACACTGTTGTATATGTATGTACAGAACTGATGTTGATATGATATATGATGTTCCTCCTGAGTATACTTGTTATGTTTTTGATTATCTGCTTGTGGTTATGTATGATGAACTGGATCAGCAGGGGTGTGTTATGTTCCTTTTGTGTGTGATTTTATATTCCATACATAATGTAATCCAGAAATACGGTCAATTGCTTCGGCTTGGTTTCTAAATGTATGTTTAAGCGCTTAATTGATATTATTAATGTTAACGCACCGGAGGCCTACGGGGTGTTACAAACGACGCCACAAACCTTAGAAGAACAATAAGTCAAAGGAGGATTTGTCATAAATGAATAACTTTGTTGATAAGAATCAATTTGGTTTCAGTCAAGAACCAAGAAGAAATTATGCTCTCAATCTAAGCAAAAGCTTAATTCATCCCCTGAAAATTAGGAGTTTTTGAGTATTTATAGAGCTAAACATAAGAAGATAATTAAGCCTCTAATAACCCCTTAAATGGACAGTTAAGGCCTACTTACATCAAAATTGAAGCTCATTACACAAGTAACCAAATTTACGAAAATCCTTGTAAGTAAAAGTATTTTGCTAAGTGTGATTTATCCTCTGCCAAGGAATTGCACTAAGCCAAACATGTGCGCTAAGCCCAATTTATCCTCTACCAAGGAATTGCACTAAGTCATACATGAGCGCTAAGCCCAATTTATCCTCTGCCAAGGAATTACGCTAAGCTAGACATGCGCGCTAAGCGCAATTTCTCCTCTTCCAACTAATTGCGCTTAGAGAGTTTGTTGCACTAAGCGAGCTGTTCAACAATCTTTAATGTGCTCCAATTCAGCTCCTTATGGATCCCTCCTTCCTTGCCTTTGATAAGTAGTCGATCCTTAATTCTCTTGGTCATCTTTTCTTGTAGAAACTTGATTTTAGACCTTGTTGTTGGACCCTTCAACTCATAAAGTGCTTCTAGGTCTTTATGCTCTTTGAGTAGCCCTCTATCATCCCCTCTTTCTTGAAAACAATCCATCCTCGGATTATGCTTTTTGGATAGTTCTATATCATCCCCTCATTCTTGAGAAGAGTCTGACCCTGGATTTGCATCCAAAACACCAATATCACAAGAAGAAAAATTAGTGACATTGAAACTAGAACTCACCCCATACTCACTTAGTAAGTCAATCTTGAAGGTATTGTCATTAATCCTCTCAAGGACTTTGAAATGACCATCACCCCTAGGTTGGAGTTTAGATTTCCTTTGGAAGGAAACTTATCCTTCCTTAAATGTACCTAAACCTAATCTCCGGGTTCAAATACCATGGACGTTCTCCCTTTGTTGGTGTGTCGTGTATATCGCTCCATCTTCTTCTCGATTCAATTTCGCACCCTTTCATGGAGATCTCTAACAAAAGTGGCTCTAGAAAGTCCATCCTTACTCAATAGAAAAATCATCAGGTAAAGGAATTAGATCAAGAGGAGATAAAGGGTTAAAACCATAAACAACCTCAAAATGAGAAAAAGAAGTGGTAGAGTTGGTTACCCTATTATAGGAAAATTCTACATAGGGTAACCACTCTTCCCAAGTTTTCAAAATTACCTTTGATGAAACACCTTAGGAGTTATGAGAGTGTTCTATTCACTACCTCGGTTTGTCCATCGGTTTGAGGATGACAAGTGGTGGAGAAAAGAAGCTAGGTTCCAAGTTTTCCCCACAATGTTTTCCAAAAGTGGCTCAAAAACTTGGAATCCCTATCCGACACAATGCTCCTAGGCAATCCTTGAAGACACACTACCTCGTTGAAGAAAAGATACGTCACATGACAAGCATCGTCCACTTTGTGACATAGAATGAAGTGTGCCATCTTGGAAAACCTATCAACAACCACAAAAATCGAATCATGTCCTCTCTTGGACCTTGGAAGACCAAGTACAAAATCCATGGAAATATCGGTCCAAGGGGAGGTAGGAATTGGCCATGGAGTGTACAAACCATGATGCATGACTTTGGACTTTGCCTAATGACACACAATACAATTAGAATAAAACTTGGTGACATCATGTTTCATTTTAAGCCAAAAGAAATGTTCATGCAAGATGTTCAAAGTCTTTTCTACCCCAAAATGTCTCATTAACCCCCTTTTACAAATTTGTTCACGCAAAGAACTTTGAGGCAAACACAATCTTTTATTTTTAAACAAATATCCTTCATGCCTAAAGAAATCTTGGTGAGACTCCTTTTTACATAACTCAAACAATTTAGAGAAGTCATGGTCTTGAGAATACAAGTCCTTTATGTGATCAAATCCAAACATCTTGGTTTAAAGCTTTTAGACTATTGGCAAGTGTACCAATGTCATCGCAGGTTATAAATTTTATAAAAGAGATCGTCTCCATAGGGATTTGATTTACTTAGTTTTTCCAGATAAAAGTAAACAGTTCAATAGTTATGTACAATAAATATAATAAAAATTCATGGTTTAAGGAAATAACGAAATTAGTGTGTTGGAAATATGGAAAATTACAAAAAATAGGTTAAATGAATTTAATTAATTCAAAAGAAACGTAGGATTGAATTTCATCGTTCATACCCTCAATATCCAAATAATATTAATACATATGAATCATTTTCTAACATCATTGATGCACACATTAAATCACCCCGTATCGATTACTTGTATTCGAGAATCCTAAGAATATTTACGGAATATTGATTCCTTGCATATGAAGTAAATACCCAACATTACAATCATGATCTTGTGCTATTTGTAATCAAAATGTTATGTTCTATTCCTAGCAACGTAACGTAAAGAGTAAATTCATTCAGTTCAAATTCTAAGAATACTTTCTAGTTAAACTTAGAATCCAATTTCATGAAACTAGTGATCAGATAGAATCAAGCATTACGAATATAATGAAATCATCGGTAATAAGTAAAAATGATTCATATATATATATAAATTATCAAAAGTCATACATAAGGGTACGAAGATTACATTCAATCCTTTGGAGAAACTAGTCAATCACTGTGTAGAGCACAAGATCAACAAAAGAAATGATGAAAGATGTGATCCACGATCACTTTTCTACAGCTCCAGCTCCATTTTTGTCTGTTCTCTCTCCTAACTTCACGTTGTTCTCCCTCTGCTTTCTCCTCCCCTTTGCACTCTCCCTGGTTTCCTCCTGTCTTGCATGGCTTTTAAGTGAAACAGTGCAAGAGGTGCCAAACCAACTCGCCTAGATGAGCTGTACACACCCAGGTGAGTTGGTTACTCCAGGTTGAAGTAATGTCACTCACCCTGGCGAGCTAGTTACTTCAAGTTGAAGTAATCTCACTAGCCCAGGTGAGTTGATTGCTAGCTTTGGCGAGTTGCACTCTGAAATTATGCAAAAATGATCCTTTTGCCCTTCATTTTGGCTTAGATTCTGGATCCAACAAATAACCATCAAAACATAAGAAATGCATGGATGAATCTTTCATATTTAAACAATAACAATTATAAATGTACAAAATATAAAATAACTAGAATTAAGGGAAATTTATAGGAAAACTACTAAAATCAAAAGGTAAGTGCATTATTATATAAAAATAACTAAAATATAGCCCTCATCAACTCCCCCAACCTAGAATCTTGCTTGTCCTCAAGCAAAGTATAGAAAGAAAACTACACATACCAAAAGTATAAGTATACAATCAAAACGCTTCAATACTTCTACACCAAAAACTATGAACATGATTTGTAAGAATCAACCTCCAAAGTGATCATAACAACATTTTCAAACACCCAACAATGAGAAATGAAAGCAAAAAAGATGAAATTCATAAAACCAAATGAGATTAAGATCAATTCGCATTTTGTTTTTAAAGAACATTAGAGAAAACACTCGATTCACTAAAACAAAGGAAAACCTCTCAAAGGTGTATAATTCTCACTTAGACAAGTGTTTCATCTCAATTGCAACACTGATACGTCATAAATCAATTTTGCAATTCACTTCCCATCAAATCAAAGGTAAAGTGCTTAATCATCATGGATCATTAGGACTTTTAGGGTTGGGTATGGCTTGAAAGAAATCTTGGTTTTTCTGGATATTCAAAAATACCTTGAAAATAGGAGAGTAAAGATAAAAACAAGCTAGCAACTCAAATGAATCATCACCTCCTATCTCTTCCATTTTCTACCAAGTCATCAATACTTCCTATACCAACATCCCAACTTATAGAGTTTACAACAACTTTGTATAGTTTTAAACATAATGCACATAATTCATATATTTATTTATTCACAAAGAACTTGTTTCCCTTTTCTTTTTCTTTTTCTTTTTTTCTTTTCTATACCATACTTAATTTACATGAATAACCATATTTAAAAACAAAGTATTCACATCATATTAGCCACCAAATGATAGAAATCCCCAACAAAACACCTTTGCTCTTCTAACCTAAGGTAAGGTAGGTAACTTTTATCCTAGGTTGGTGTTCCAACAAAATATCAAGTGTTTGGCTTAAAGGGATTTCAAATGGTAAAACAATATACATTGGGATAGCTTTTTGGCCATTTGCTTAAAAGTACAAGAAAGAAAGGATGCCTAAATCATATCCATGCATCATATGTTATGACAATTAGAAATTCATGCAAAATCAACTGTAGAACATACCATGAGGACACTCAATATAAAATTTGTGGTTGCACACAGTCACTAAACTTAAAACATGTTTCCATGTTCAAATCAAACCAGTGTTTAGAAAGTTGTTCTTTATTAAGTCCATTCAAAAACATATGAATTCATTTGGTAATTGTGAAAGTCGTTCATTGTTTTTCATTCTCAATGTTTCCAAAAACTCACTTTGTTGTGTTCTGATCCAATTCCAAAGCTAGTTTCAAAATCACCAGCTAGTGATTCTTTCCAAAGCATGTTATGTCCAAGAAAAGTTTTCTATTTAAGTGCCAAAAAGAGTTATATATATATATATATATATATATATATATATATTCTACAACTACGTTAACAAAACAAACTATTCAATAATGTGTACTACAAAAAAGAAGGAAACCTCTGTGTACATATATCAAAGCGCATGCATTCAAACCAATCAAAATCACAAAAACGCGTAAATATCCAAGCAAAAATCCAAAATAGTAAATAAGGAAATAAAGTACTGAAGTTTAAACTACAAAGCAATAAAAAAATATAAAGACAAGTTCACAAATTTTGATGATCATGGTTGAGGAGCTCAGTCTCCTCCAATGAAATAATCAACAGGATCTGCCATGTCTTCATCGTCATCTGCTCTTCCTCCTCTTGAAAAATAGGCTTGTCCCCAGGCCATGCAATGGTAGCTCTAACAAAATAGATTATACATTCAAAAACATAATTCTCCAATAAAGACTTAAAAGTAAAGTTCATAAATATAATTCAGAAACATAAGATATAAAACTCAAGTAACACAAAGTAAAACAAATTTTAGAAATATTATGTTGCCTCCCATGAGTGCTTCTTTAACGTCTTTTTAGTTGGATGCCCTTGTTATGGCTCAAGCTTCCAGCAATTGGACAACAGTGTGTTGGATTCAAGGGGAGCTACTTAAAGAATGCAAAGGAATTGTGATTCAAGCATTGGTTTTGAGCTTTCAACATGCATTGGATGCCTTGAAGTTTAATTAGTGTGAAATGTGTAAGAGAAAAGCAATTCTGGTGATCCAAGTGCATTGCATTCATATTAATCTATAATTAAATTAATTGGGTTCATAAAAATCACAAGGCTTTAGTTATTTGACTAAGTTTTTAATTTGATTCAAAGGGTTTTTGGAAAATTGCATTTTATACTGTTGTAATCAATTACCTTAAAGACTTAATTGATTATTTTGTTCTTAGTCTATTTTGGAAAAGCTTTCAAGAACAATGTAATCGATTACCTATCGGGATAATCGATTATTTGATCTTTGTTTTCATATAAACTGCCTTGTTGAACTCTTTAATTGATTATTAATGGGTAGTAATCGATTACATAGCTATATATGATTTTAAGTTGTGCTAGGATAATTGATTACCAATGTATCGTAATCAATTACATAGGCTTAATTGGAAAAAACGTCTTCCTGCTTTAATCGATTACCATATTTTGTAATCGATTACACTGTGTTAGTGCTTACAAGTTTTCTTGGTTTAATCGATTACCACATATCGTAATCGATTACATAGTTCATTAAGCTTTTGAAGACTCCTGCTTTAATCGATTACCACATTCTTGTAATCGATTACACAGTGTATTTTGTTATTCTGAATCTTCTATCTTAATCGATTACAGGACAGAATAATTGATTATTTTGCTCGTTGCTCATGCCCAGAAACTATGTTGAACACTTTAACCGATTACAAGGTTTATTTAATCGATTACATGAGCGTTTTAATCGATTATTAGGTGCATTTAATCGATTACAGGAAGTTACAAAAAGTTGTTATAAATAGGACTGATGCTCAGCTGCTTTTCTAACTTTGTGGAACATTACCCATACGTACTTCCTGAGCTTAAACAGTCTTGTGAGCATTCTAAAGTATTTTCTAAGGGTTTAATTATTTCTTGCTCCATTGTGCTTTGATCATGGGTGTTTGACTCATTCTTGGAGCTTGAAATCATTTCAAGATTAAGGAAAACTGTGCTAATTGATTTGCAATCATTCAACCTGATTTGGTAACTTCATTTTGCATTACATACATCGGATCATCAGGTTGTTTCTCTCCTTAATCTGATTGTAATTTTCGTTTTTGATTTTCTTTGTATTTTGGTTATTGTAATTGAGTTCTTGCTTGAAACTAGATAAGGGGTTCTCTAGGTGGAAGAATTGAGTAGTGTTCTCAGGTTCTTGTCTCTTAGAATCTAATAGGGTTTTAGATTTCTATACTTTATCTAGGGTTGATAAATGGAGACATTGTAATTGATTGTAAGAACTGAAAATTATAATAGTGGAACTCTAACCTAGTGTTGGTTGGAAGAAAACTGGATGTAGCTTCTAGTGTTGAAGTGAACCAGTATAAATCTGATTGTGTCATGCTTCTCTATTCCTTAACTCATTATATTCATTGTGTTCTTGATTAAATTACTTGACCAACAAAGTCAGTTTTGATCCATTGAATTCCTTGGGGCCGAGCTACTTGATTGAATAAGGTTTCTTGGTTTTGAAAAGTGATAGAGATCCTAGGAACTCTGATTTTGATTAAAGAAATTTTTAATATATGAAAGTTTAACCAATTCACCCCCCTCTTGGTTAAATGTGAGATATTCATATTCTTTACACAATGGTGATCTAATGACTTCTATGTTCTCCAAAATTTTCACCAATTTCTTTTCTTCTTCAGAAAGACTTGAATTAATGATAACTAGTTTCTGTAAATCACCTGCAAGAAAAACGTTTAAAATGTGAAGATAATTCTTTCAGCTCCATTTTGATGTTTCATTCTTCTTTTCCTCTATCAATTCTTCAAAGAGAGATTGATGGTAAGGAATTTCCTTGAAAACATCTAGTTGTTGGAAACAATTTGAACTCTCATTTTCTTCAAATTCACTTATCTCCTCAAATACTCCAGTCAATTTTTTCTCTAAACAATTTTTTCTTTGAATCAACCTCTTGGAGTCAGAAATCACTTCATGCAAGACATCCACTCTAAAACACTCCCTTGGTTCTTTGAGTTAACCAGTGTGTTTGCTGAAAAAGATCTACTTCCATGCTTAGACAATTGTTTTGCAAGCTGTCCAACCTGAATTTCAAGATTTTTAATGGAAGCATTAGTGTTCTTCTGATTTGTGATGGACATCAACATAAACTAAGTTAGAATATCTCCCCCTTTTGACATTCTATCAGGCTGAACTTGTTGTTGTTGTTGTGGTGGACCCCTATTTGAAGAACTTGCATAAGAGTTGTTAGAAGGACCTGCACAAGAAGAGTTAGATGGACCATAATATGCATTATTATTTTGCTGCCTCCAGCCATAAAGTTGATTTGAACCTGGACCACTTCTGTAGTCTTGGTAATTTCCTTGTGAAAATACAATGATCATTAATCAAACAAACCAAGAGGGAGGGTGAATTGGTTTATCACAATGAATTTTCAATTTTATTCAAAACTATTTGCAGAATATGTAAGATGGATCGTATCACATAAAAATCTTTTGAAATACAGAATCTTTCTTTCAACCAAAATCACCCTTGGAATTCAAGTAAAGTTTGAAACAAAATCTTGTTGACAAATTCTTAATCACCCAAATTCAATCAATGAGATATGAACAGAAATAGAATAAAGAATACACCAATTTATACTGGTTCACCTCTCAACCTTGGAGGCTACATCCAGTTGCTACCAACCAACACTAGGTTAGAGTTATTACTATATCAAAGATTCTTTTACAAGCAGTTTTACATGTGATTTCTCTATCAACACTAGATAAAGATATGAATTCTAAAACCCTATTAAAATTACAATCACCAAGCAACTGAGAACCCTACTCAGAATCTCTAACACTAGATAACCCTACTCTAGCAAGCTCTAAAAGAAACTCAATGATATATCAATACAACAAAAAATTGTTTAGAACAATTAACAAAGATGGGTTCAAGATAAACACAACCTTATGTCCTTCGTGAATGAATGAAAGAAATGATGGCACCACATTCTTCAGGTTGTAAGAATCAATACTCATAATCAAATCTTGAAATCCTTCTTGTTTCTAAAACATTTCTTCAAAATTTCACATTTCTTGATCTCACAAGATGGTGTTTTAATTTCAGAGAGAAACACAAAGTTTAGCACTTCTAAAAGCTCTGAGATTTTTGAGTAAGTCACACTTATTATTAGAAAATCGCTCAAGGTCTATTTATAAAGAAATGGACTCACCAAGCTGTTAAAAAAACAAATTTAACTGACAATAATCGATTAATTTGGTAGTGTAATCGATTAAACAGACCAAATAATCGATTAAATTGTTCTTCAACTTTCTGGTAATGTTTCAAGAACAAAATAATCGATGAAATCGCATTGTAATCGATTAATACAGCAAGTCATCAAAGTTTGAAACACTTGTTTAATTAATTACATAAAATGGTAATCGATTAAATCAGCAAAGCATAGTTTTCTGTTAACACTGTAATCGATTAAAACGAACATGTAATCAATTAAACTGTTCTTCAAGGCTTTTCCAAAATTGTTTGAATGTCTTTAATCTATTATTCCTCTTGTGTAATCGATTAAAGCAGTAAGAAAAAGTTTTTTAAAACAACAAGCCTTGAGAACTTATCTTTTTGTAAAACCATTTGTTTTCTTTGAGATTTAAAAAATTATGAATGCATGATCATGAAAATGCAACTGCTAATGAAGAATCACAAGGCCATTTAACTTGAACCACTTAGACAAATTTACAAATGCCTTCAAGTGATTGGGCATGTAAAAAGCTAAAACCAAAATCAAGTCTTCAACCTTGATTCAATCTCCTTGCAGCTTCCTTTAAATTCAACACCTTGAAAGTTTATGTTGAGGTCTGGTTTGATTATGCAGATAATGGGCCTCTTGTTTCTGTTGGCAATCACCAGGTGTTAAGTATTGGCCATTCTGTTGCTCACCACCACATAAATCACATCTTAGAACTTGTTGAACTTGATGAGCTTGGTGCGTTTTCGTTGATCCACCTTGCTGAAATAGTTAAGGAAGTTGGGCTATATGTTTTGTTAAGGCCTCTATTTGCCGAGTCAAGAGTTTGTTCTGAGTTAGAATTGCATTCTGAGTATCCAGCTCCATTATACCTTTCCTTTGAACCAGAGACCTATCATGGTGACTCTGATAATCACTAGCTATTTGATAAGTGTCATATTTTAGTTATTTTCAGAATTATAATGCTGGCACTTATCTTTTGATTTCAGTAAATTATCTTATAAATTGGCCCTAATCCTAGTTGTTTTATAATTTGTACATATATAAATGCTATTTTTCACATTTTGGAAGATTCATCCACTCAATTTCGATGTTTTGATAGGTATCAAGTGTATATGTGGCATCCAAAACAACAAAGAGTTAACCTTTCTTCAAAGCTAAGTCACAACTCACATGGGCGAATAAATCATGAGTAAATCACTCACTTGGGCGAGTTAGCCTTTCTTCAACATTAAGTTTCAGGTTGCCTGGGCGAGCTACAGCTCGCTTGGGCGAGTTCACCTGACAAGATCTCCATCAAATGCTATAAATAACATGCAAGGGAACCATGGAAAAGGGAGAACGTGAGGAACAACTTGGAAACATATAGAGAGGTGAGAGAAGAGAGAAAAAGAGTGGAAACTCTGCAGAAGCGGGCCGGAGATCGCCACCTTCGTCGTGTCTTCTGTTGATCTCTTGCTCTACACAATGATCGGCTAGTTTCTCCAAAGGATTGGATGTAATCTTCGTACCCTTTTTTGTATCTCTTTTAATATTTGATATATGTATGAATCTTTTCTACTCATTCTAGTGATTTCATTTTGTTCTTAATGCTTGATTTTACTTTATCACTAGTTTCATGAAATTGGATTCTAAGTTTGACTGGAAAGTGCTCTTAGGATTTGAACTGAATGATTTTACCCTTTACGTTACGTTGCTAGGAATAGAGCATATAATGTTTTGATTGCAAATAACACGAGATTATGATTGTAATGTTGGGTTATTTACTTCACATACGAGGGATCGATATTTGGTAAATATCCTTAGGATTCTCGAATGTGAGGGATCGATTCGGGATGAATTAATGTGTGCATCAGTAATGTTAGAGAATGATTTATATGTGTACATGTTAATTGGATACTGAGGGTATGAACGATGAAACCCAATCCTACATTCTCTTAAATTAATTAAATTAATTTTATTATTTTTCATAATTTTTCGTATTTCCGACACACTAAATTCGTTATTTCCGTAAAACCATGAAATTTTGATCATATTTGTTGTACATAACTATTGAATTGATTACTTTCATCTAGGAGAACTTAGCAGCTCAAGTCCCTATGGAGACGTTATCTATTATAAATTTTGTAACCTGTGACGACATTAGTACGCTTGGCAATAGTTTAACACTACTATGAAGTCAATGATTACAATTGTTTCCTCAGGGCTCTTAGACATCACAGTACCTCCAATTGAGGCATCAAGAATCATCTTCGTCTGAGGTCTCAAACCACTATAGAAAATATGTAGTTGTGCAACATCATCAAAATTATGGTTTGGGAACCTTTTTAGTAAAGATTTGAATCTCTCCCATGTCTCACATAGAGGTTCATTAGACCCTTGGGAAAATGTAGCAATGGCTGATTTTGCACTAATGAATCTGGATGAATGAAAGAATCTCGCAATGAATTTTTCCTCCATTTCTTCCCAAGTGTTGAGACTTTTGTTTGGATGTGATTGGAGCCATGTCTTTGCTTTATCTGTCAATGAGAACGAAAAAGCTATGAGATAGACAACTTCAACATCTTCATCAGAAGCTTCCATGGTATTGCATAACTCCATGAAGGTAAACAAATGTGTGTATGGATCTTCATGATCCATTCCCGCAAAAGGTTGTGAACCAATCAGACTAAGCAATGTTGACTTCAATTCCACAACCTTGTTACTGAAAGGATGAATTACTATGCTGTTGTAATGCGTTGGTCCTTGTTGATAAGCATAGTCACCAAGGGTCCTCCTTGGTGGTCTATTTCCTTCTCCTCTGTCAAGCATAATATCAATTACAAGTGGCTTTTTAGGTGAAGGAGAATCAATAAAAGAACATTCACCCGATGGCTTACTTGTTTCTTGTTTCTTTTTCTTCCTTTCAGTATTGGTAATTTCTGGATCAAATAGCGATTTATCTGTAGGAAATTTACCTTGCATAAAGGAAAAAGAACAAACTACAATAAATCGTAAATACCAAGGTTAGCGAAAATAAAATATAACAAGAAAGAAGTTATACAAAATGACATATTCAACTGAAAAATTTAAATCCAAAAGAATTGAGTGAGCAACCCGAGTCCCCGACAATGACACTAGAAACTTGTTAGACTATTGACAAGCATACCAATGTCGTCGTAGGTTACAAATTTTATAAAAGAGATCATCTCCACAGGGACTTGATTTACTCAGTTTTTCCAGATAAAAGTAAAGAGTTCAATAGTTATGTACAATAAATTTAATCGAAATTTCATGGTTTAATGGAAATAATGGAATTGGTGCACTAGAAATACGAAAAAATACGAAAACAAGTAAAATGAATTTAATTAATTCAAGAGAAACGTAGAATTGAATTTGAACGTTCATACCCTCAATATCCAAATAATATTAATACAAATGAATAATTTTCTAACAACACTGATGTATTAATATGATCACCCAAAATCGATCCCTCGTATTCAAGAATCATAAGAATATTTATCGATTATCGATTCCTCGCATATGATAAATATCCCAACATTACAATCATAATCTCATGTTATTTGCAATCAAAAGGTTATGCTTTATTCCTAGCAACATAATGTAAAGAGTAAATTCGTTCAGTTCAAATTCAAAGAATACTTTCCAGTCAAACTCATAATCAAATTTCATGAAACTAGTGATAAAATAGAATCAAGCATTATGAACGAAATGAAATCACCAGTAATGAGTAGAAATATCAAACGAGATACATTAGGGCACGAAGATTACATCCAATCCTTTGGAGAAACTAGCCGATCATTGTCTAGAGCACAAGATCAATAGAAGAAATGATGAAGGGTGCAATCCAAGGTCACTTCTCTACAACTTTAGCTCCATTTTTATCTCTTATCTCTCCTAACTTCATGTTGTTTTCCCTTTGGTTTTTCCTCCCCTTCGCGTTTTCCTTGGTTTCCTCCCCTCTTGCATGGATTTTAAGTGAAACCGTGCAAGAGGTGCCAGACCAACTTGCCCAGGCGAGTGATAGCTCACCCATGTTAGCTAGTTACTTCAAGCTGAAGTAATCTCACTAGCCCATACGATGATTGCTAGCTTGGGTGAGTTGCACTCCGAAATTCTACAAAAATGTATAAAATATATTTTGGCTTGGTTTTTGGAACCAACAAATAACCATCAGAACATAAGAAATAGATGGATGAATCTTCCATATTTAAACAACAACATTTATAAATGTACAACATATAAAACAACTAGAATTAAGGGAAGTTTATAAGAAAACTACTAAAATCAAAAGATGAGTGCTAGCATTATAATTCCAAAAATAACTAAAATATAACACTTATCACAAGCATGGAGATTAAGATGTATCTCCTTGAAAGTGCATCGGCCATAACATTAGCCTAGCCTCTCTTTTGTTTAGTCACATAAGGAAATTGTTCCAAGAACTTTACCCATTTGGCATGCCTCTTATTAAGCTTTCCTTGGTTTTTCAAATGTTTGAATGACTCATGGTCACTATTAATCACAAACTCCTTAGGAAGGAGATAGTGTTGCCAAGTTTGCAAAGCTCTAATAAATGCATAAAGTTCCTTGTCATAGGTGGAATTATTCAAGACGACACCATTAAGTTTCTCAATAAAATAAGCAATTGGGTGGCCTTCTTGTAACAATACCGCACCTATGCCAACATTGAATGCATTACATTCAATTTCAAAAGGTTTTGGAAAATTTAGTAGAGCAAGAATGAGATTATTTGTCATCTTTTCCTTCAATTTATTGAAGACATTCTCTTGTTAACTCTCCCACTTAAATTCTCCACATTTTTCTTAACAATTTCATTCAATGGAGATGCTATGGTGCTAAATTCCTTGACAAATATTCTATAGAAACTAGCCAACCCATGGAAGATCCTCACATTACTCGCATTTTTGGGTGTGGGCCAATCTCTAATAGTTTTAATTTTATCATCATCCACTTAAACTCCCTTAGCACTTACAACATAACCTAGAAACACTACTTGATTAGTGCATAATGTGCATTTATCCCTATTAGCATACAACTTTTCACGTCTAAGCACTTCCAAGACACTTTTAACATGGTATAAGTGGTCATTCATTGTTAAACTATAAATCAAGATATCATCAAAGTAAACAACCACAAATTTTCCAATAAAGTGCCTTAGACATGGTTCATGAGTCACATGAAAGTGCTTGGTGCATTGGTTAAGCCAAAAGGCATGACCAACCACTCATAAAGTGCAAACTTAGTTTTGAAAGCGGTTTTCCATTTATCACCTTGTCTCATTTGAATTTGATGGTAACCACTTTTCAAATCTATTTTGGAGAAAACACAAGAACCATGAAGTTCATCCAACATATCATCAAATCTAGGAATAGGATGTATATACCTCACAGTGATGTTGTTGATGAGTCTAATTGAAATATTATGTGAATTATCCATGCACAATTGCATGGTGTAGATGTCATGGGGAATTTGCTTCAACTGTGTTTCTAAGCTTCCAAGTCACAAAAACGGAGGTTATTCCTCCTCCAAACAGCTCCCAAGCCCCCCACCATCCTCCTTCACCACCCACAACCATCGAAGACAACCACGGGCCGCCATTCTTGCCACGAGACCCCGGCACAGAGAAGAACCCTTTAATTGGAGCGAAATCTTGAAACTCTTCTTAAAGTTTTGGTAGAGAACGGAGCTCCCAATCCTCCTTTCTTGGTTTCCTTGAGGTAATCTTGGTTTCTTTTGTCTTCTTCTAGCTAGTTTAAGTCTCTCTTGATGTCTCTTGTAACGCCTCCTTTTACTCTCTCGTGTTCGATTGATTTTAGATGAAATCTCATTTCCACTGTGTATTAGAATTATCTTAGTTATAAATTTCATGAAAAATTTCTTTGTTCTTGCTTTGATTTTACAATTTATTCGTAACATAAACGATTCTCCCTCACCACGGTTTATTTATAATAAGAATACAGTCCATCAATACAGTCGAAAATATAGTTCATCATACAGTCCCAAATACATGCTAACACAAAATACAACTGATCTAAGTCTAGTACAACTCATCAAAATATATTCACCATCTTCTCTTCATAGTCATCCATTGCTTTACTGTTTTTCTGCTCGCTCAATTAAATTGAGGTTATCACAGGTGTCAACCACAGACACAAAATAGTGTAAGTTTATGACAAACATAGTTTGAATAAAACATATATAAAAGAATATATACACAGATGATTATAATAGCATTTATAAAATAATATGCACGCATGATTCACCCATAGATCACACCATCTACACAGCACACAGATATGCAACATACTCATCAAGTGATGCATGCTCATCTTCTTTATATGATGCATGATTTTCTCAACATCTCATCATCAAATGGCCATAGTCAAGATAGCTTAACACCTCGCGAATTGGATCGATCAGTCAGGATAGGTCCGTGTTGCAATAGGACTCACACCCACATTACATGTGATCATCATGGGTAGGTGATCTCCCCACAGCCACTATCCCCCAGTTCATTCACCCTTGAACGTTTGATCTCAACTCTAGCTATCTGACAAACAACTTCACGGACTAGCCCCCGCCAGGCATATGCATATGAAAATGCATGAATGATTTACTTTATCACATATTTTCTTATTAATCATTACTCTTCTTCTTATATCTCATACACCTCAAAGCTTAGCATCTTTGAAAACTCATGGCATATACTTTTTAAAAAACACGTAAAGCTTCTTTCAACCATCACATAAAGCTTTACACAACATCTAAACATACAGCCCTAGTTCAACTCCATAAATTCTTCAAAGATAAGTCCTAGAATTCAACTACTTATTTAATCATATAATTCTTAAATTATCTTTATTACAAAGCTTCAATAAAACTCTTGGAATCCATAAATAATCACAACACACTTAACAACACAAGGATTCCAACACTTCACCCATCTTTGTTTCTTTGAACTTTCATCAATCATATGGTAGGCAACTTTGTTCATAATAGAAAATAAGTAAAAT
>PYAF01004432.1:131976-146106 GCA_007407185.1 Glycine tomentella
TTATCTTTATTACAAAGCTTCAATAAAACTCTTGGAATCCATAAATAATCACAACACACTTAACAACACAAGGATTCCAACACTTCACCCATCTTTGTTTCTTTGAACTTTCATCAATCATATGGTAGGCAACTTTGTTCATAATAGAAAATAAGTAAAATGATATTTAAACTTAGCATAAGTAATACTCAAGAATTGGAAAAACACTTTTTAATGCATAAACTTTACTATTTTCCAAAACAACCATCTTCTTAAATATAATTATAATATCTAAGGTTTCAACTATTTAAAATATTCACCGATTAAGCTATACTTAAACATAAATCTTTATGAAATTCAATATGTAACATGCTTCAACATACTTCTAGCACCATATACATGCTCATGGATTCATAGAATATTTTCAACCAAACATATAACTTTTAGTAAAATATTCCATTAGATAACTTTGATTCCTCTAATTTCCGGTCACTTCTAACTTTCATCCATTAAATTAAGTTCAAGTTATTTATTTAATAATCATTTGTTAAACTAAAACCAAGTTACTTAGTCAAACAACCATTCAAGTGACTATCTTGAGCTCTTTGAGACAATTCATCAAACACTTAGCATGCAACGCTTAGTTTCTTATGAAAACAAGTAAGAATTCTCATGTAATTAATATTCAAACTTGGCTTATCATAAACTTCCCCATACCTTGCTTTCTCCTTGAAATTTGTATAGCCTTGCTCCTAGTATCCCTTGTTCTTCACGTGAAAAATTAAGGGTGGAAGGCCTTGGTTTTGCTTTGTGTGGAAGGAATGAAATAGAAGCATTTTGGGTGAGGTTTTGCACGTTGAAGCCTTTCTTAGGGCAGCCAAAATTTCGGTCATTTACCCCTTAATATAGGACGGGAGAGCTTGCTTCTACTACAAAAATCTAACCTTGCTTTCCATTAGGCTTCTCCTTATTGGCTACTTATTTTCCTTCCTCCAAGTGTCCAAGTTCTACACCATTCTCCACCCTTCCTTATGTGCACGTTGGCATCCTTGACTTGTCGGGAAATCTTCATTTGATTCCCTTCACGTAGGATGACTTGCTTTGGCTAAAAATATCCTCCTAAGTTATCATTGTTAACTTTCCACTAGGTTCCATTTTATTGGCTATTGAATCCTTATCTTCCAAGTGTCTAGCTTCTTGAGACTTCCTTGACCCTTGCTTCAATTTGCACGTTCAATTCAAAATATGTAGAGCATTCCATTTGTTTTGTTTTCCATACGTATGATGCTTTGATTTTTAATAGGTTTTTGCCTTTTGAAATATCTTAAGGCATTAATGGCTACTTTCCACATGGACCAATGAAAATTTCCAAACTTTCTTAATCATTCATGTATCCATTCTTGACTTTTTCTCAAAGCTTCCTCCTTTGATAGTGTATTATACGGCCAAAGCTTGTTTTTAGAGAACCAAATCAATAAATTTTTCTTTTATTACATGTAATAGCAAAATTATAATTTCTTATTGATCAAATTTTCTTTTAATTAGTAAAATCACTAAACTAGCTTACTAAATAAATCTATTTATCCCATAATTAAGAGAAAATTCTATAGATTGTATCTATCATTTTCCTGTGTTTTTCAGATACTTGAGTTAGTCTGTATTGAGCTCTTTTCAAAATTTCTATTAAAATTCCTAGAAATTCTAATTCATGGTTTCTTGTCATCCACTATGTTAATAATTTATTATCTAAAGGCATTTCATCCATTTTCCAGGTTTCCACAAAGTTTCTAAAGTTATCTGGTCAGTTTTGACCTAAAGGGCATTTTGGTAATTTTACCACTCACCCTAGGGGTATAATTGTCATTTCAAAAAATGTTCAGGGTATCTCTGTAATTGTCACCCTAAGGGTATTCTGGTCATTTCCAAAACATCCAAGGGTATTTATAAAATTTCCTCTTCAAAATATCTTGCTAAAATACCTAGGGGTAATTTGGTCATTTTCCCTACGTGTCCAAGGGTATTTTCGTCATTTTCCCTAAATCTTTTTATATTATCTTTAATTAACATTTTACCCAAGTATTTCGAACATACACCATCAATTGACTGTAGTTCTTAAAATTTTTGGGTGTTACATCTCTTGTGATTCGGGTAACGTTATTGGCTGTTTCTATACTTCCTTTGGAAACCCTTTGAAAATGAGATGTTGTAAAAGTCTCCTTTTTATGAAGCTGATGTCATTTTTGGATCCTTCTTGAACTTTGGCCACATTGGTGTGTTTGAAATTTCAAAATGATGTCTTTTGATGTGGACTCCTAAAACACCATTTTAGCCTCTTTTTAAATTTGAGTGGGTATTTGACCCCTAATGCTAATGTTAGCCTTGTTTTTGAAATCTATAATAAATTATCTTCAATTTGGTATATAAAGCTCCGCTTTTGGGCCAAAGCATGTGAACTTGAGAGATCCCAAAATGATGTTTCAAGGAGCTAACAAAGGGATATCGATAGGTAAGGGGAGTTTATTATTTAGTTATAGTTTTGATACCATAGTTGGGGGCCAGGGAGTCCAACTATGAAGATAATTGTCTGTCCCTGCTTTGTGCTGGTTTTCAAGAAAAACTACGTTTTTAACTAATGGGATGCGATGTATTTATGATTGATATGTATTTGTTCTTCTGTGTGCTTGTTTTCAAGAAAAACCTATTTTTAACTAATGGGATGTGGTGAATTGGCTTGTTGGTGGATAAAACTGTGATTGATATTATTATTGTGATGATTGGATTTTTTGGAAAAGTCTTAATTACAGAGGGGACTCTGTCCAAAATTATATAATGCATTCTTCTATTTATTTCTTTACTAAATTTTTAAATGGGTACAAGAGTGTGTTTTATATGTTGTAGTTCTCCTCTTTAATTTAGAATTTTTCCTAAAAATATCAGACTTGTGATATGATGAATTATGAATGTATGAAATTTGGATTATCTGAAGACCTGGGGAATGTGAATCTCAGGCATATGTATTATGTATAGATGTGAAATGTGACTGCTTGTGGTGTCGTTAATGATATTGAAATTGAGATGCCATTGATGTAATTGATGATGTTCAAATGAGATAATATTGATATGCATGATGATGATATTGAGATGATATGATGTTGAGGTCAATAATGACATTGATGAGAGATAATGTTGATGTGAACAATGTCCTTGTGAGTGGATATACATGGATACCCATGGGGGTGTATGACGGGTTACCCTTGTGAGCAAAGATTTGTTCCTAACCAGGTCATACATTGATGGTGCCCATGGTTGTAGGCTGTGTATGTACACGTGGGATGCAATGACCAATTGGTTACCCTTGTAAGGATGGATTTGTTCCTAGCCACGGTCAGTGCATCGGTGAGCCCACATTGGTCTATTACGTATGTACATGGGGGATTTATTCCTAGTCGGGTCATGCATTGATGATGCCCATGTTTCATACTTCATTTGTATGTGTGGAAATAGAATGAAGGCACGCGCATACCTGTGAGTTTTAGTGGGCTGAGACACAGGTACTAAGGGGTCATCAAGTTTGGAATTCCCTAGCGAAGCTGGCTGATCACCGGGTGGGGGAATGGCCAGTGCACGACAGGGTAGCCCTGATAAGTGGTGAATCATTTTCCTATGAGAGGCTATTTTCGGGAGATGGTACCACATTGCATGCTGATAGATGAGTCAGGTGCATGCATCATTCTATGCATGATTGTTTGAGTTGTGAAATGCATTGGATGATTGGTTTGTTGAGTGTGTATTGGAATCATGGATTTTTGTTAATGATTGTGGTGGGTAATGTTGTTTTCTTCCCAATTGTTGCTATCTGATGTTTGTTGGTTTTATATAATAAACTCACCCTTGCATTTGTTGTACCGTGTGGTCGATACCTGTGATGATCGCGAACTTTCGTTCGTGGGAGCAGATGAGCAGCAGTAGGTGACCTTGGAGGGAGATTCTTTTTGTTGGAACCGCCAAGACGACTTGATGACGTTGGAATTCTTTTTCGGAAAGAGTTGTGTTTTGTTAATCAACTCTTTCTTAGTTAGTTCTTCGATTCTTTTTGTTGGTCATGTAAGATTCCAGGTGTAAATATATGTAAAATCAAATTAAGTGTTGATATGTAAATGATATGTACTGGTTCAATATATGCATACATGTGTATTCAATTATGTAATTGTATTGTGTGTATAATAATGGTATTATTGTGAAAAAATTTACTACCATTTTCATAATCAAATTAATGGAGTTTTCATATTAAAATTGAAATTGCACGATCTAGAGTTTGTGATGTCGTAGCGACGAGGCGGGTTGTAACATAGGCGAGTTGGTTACTTCTAGCTGAAGTAAGGTAGGTAGCTCGCCTAGGCAAGTTGGTTGCTTCAGGAAGAAGTAATCCCATTACCTTTGGCGAGCTGAATGCTAGCCTGGGCCAATTTCACTCTGGAATTTTGTAAAATTGACCCTTTTTCCCTTCATCTTAGCTTGGTTTTTGGATCAAACAAATACCTATCAAAACATTAGAATTGCATGGATGAATCTTCCAAATTTAAACAATAACATTTATAAATGTACAAAATATAAAACAACTAGAATTAAGGGAAGTTTATAAGAAAGCTATTGAAATCAAAAGATAAGTGCTAACATTATAATCTCGAAAATAACTAAAATATGACACTTATCAACTACCCCCAACCTAGAATCATGCTTGTCCTCAAGCAAAGTATAGAAATAGAACTATGAATAACAGAAGTTTAACTAAACATGCTTCAATACTTTATATACCAAAAACTATGAACATGATTTGTAAAGAATCAACCTCCAAAGTGATCATAACAACATTTTCAAACACTTAACAATGCGAAATGAAGACACAAAAGATGAAATTAGCAAAACCAAATGATATTAAAATCAATTCACATTTTATTTCTAAAGAACATAAGAGAAAACACTTGATTGACTCAAGCAGAGGAAAACCTCTCAAAGGTGTTTAATTCTCACACAGGCAAGTGTTTCATCTCAATTCCAACACTAATGTCATAGATCAATTTGCAGTTCATTTCCCATCAAATAAAAGATAGATTACATTATTATCATGGATCATTAGGACTTTTAGGGTTGGGCATGGCTTGAAAGAAATCTTGGTTTTTCTGGATATTCAAGAATACCTTGAGAATAAGAGAGCAAACATAAAAACAAGCTATCATTACTTCTTATCTCTTCCCTTTTCTACCAAGTTATCAATATTTCCTATATCAACATCCCATTCACCCAACTTATATAATTTACAACAACTCTGTACAATTTAGAACATAATGTACATAATTCATATATTTGTTTATTCACAAAGAACTTGTTTCCCTTTTCTTTTCTTTTCTTCTTTCCCTTTTTCTTTTTCTTTGCTTTTCTTTTCTTTATACAAAATTCAATTAACATGAATAGCCACATTTAAAAACAAAGTATACATCACATTAGCCACCTAATGATAGAAGTTCCCAACAAAACCCCTTTGCTCTCTTAACCTAAGGTAAGGTAGGAAATTCTTATCCTAGGTTAGTGTTCCAACAAAATATCAAGTGTTTAGCTCAAAGGGCTTGCAAATGGTAAATCAGTATATATTGGGATAGCGTTTTGGCCAGTGGCTTAAAATGTACAATAAACAAAGAAAGCCTAAATCATATCCATGCATCATATGTTATAACAATTAGAAATTCATGCAAAATCAACTATAAAACATATCAGTGAGGACACTTAATGTAAATTCTGTGGTTACACATAGTCACTAAAGCTTAAGGTCTGTTTCCATGTTCAAATCAAATCAGTGTTTCGAAAGTTGTTCTTATCAATTCCATGTAAAAACATCTGCCTTCATTTGGTTTTTGGGAAAGCCATTTATTGTTTTTCCTTCTCAAAGTTTCAAAAAAGTATTTTGTTGTGTTTTGATCTAATTCAAAACCAAGTTTCCAAAACACTATCTGTTGATTCTTTCCAAAACATGTTAGGTCCAAGAAAAATTTTCTCTTTAAGTCCCCAAAAGAGTTATATATATTAAAAATCCGAAATGGTAAGTAAGGAATTAAAGTACTGAATTTTAAATTACAAAATGGTAAAGAAACATAAAGACAATGTCACAAATTTTTAAGTTCATGGCTGAGGAGCTCTGTCTCCTCCAATAAGATAATCATCAGGATTTGCCATGTCTTCCTCCTCAGCTACACTTCATCCTCCCTAAAAAATAGGTCTGTGTCCAGGCCATGCAATGGTAGCTCTAACTGTAACACCCTGAAATTTCGATAACTAAAAATAAATATTTGGTGTATTTGTTGTGATTGTTTGATTATTTGATTAGTTTAGATTAATTGAAATGTCATGTGAATTATTCATGCGCAATTGCTTGGTGTAGATGTCAAGTTATGTGGAGTTGTTGGAACTGCGTTGTAATTGAGTAATATCGAGTTTGACCCGAAACCTGTTTTAATAAAATAACCATTCTGGATTGATTACCCGTCGGATCGACTTTAAATTTTATAGGTAGGCTCCTAACCCACACCTGTAACTTTTGATCATGAGGATTGGAGAAATAACATCTGTAGCGTGAGATAATAATTTTTCACTGAACCAGAAATTTTAAAATTGGGCTAGCTTGCCCAGGTGAATTTTGATAGGCTTTTTGGCTTGCCTGGGCGAGTCAAGTTGATGTTAAATAGTGCAGCAACATCCAAAATCATCAAAATGGAGCCTTTAATCAGAGTGGAATATTCAAAACTCAACTCGAGGATTCAGTAGAGAATGGAGCCTCCAGTTCTCCTTTCTTTGTTTCTTTGAGGTAACCATGGTTTCCTTGTCTTGTTGTAGCTAGTTTGAAGCCTCTCTTGATATTTCTTGTGATTCGGGTACCGTTATTGGCTATTTCTATACTTTCTTTGAAAACCCTTTGAAAATGAGATGTTGTAAAAGTCTCCTTTTTATGAAACTAATGTTATTTCTGTGATTCTTGTTGAACCCTAGTCACATTGGTGTGATCGAAATTTTAAAATGATGTCTTTTGATGTGGACTCCCAAAACACCATTTTAGCGTCTTTTTAAATTTGAGTGGGTATTTGACCCCAAATGTTAATATTAACCTTGTCTTTGAAATCTATATGAAATTGTCTTCGATTTGGTATATAGAGCTCTGTGTTTGGACAAACACGAGTATTCGAAGGATCGCGAAACAACACCGCTAGGCTGTAATAGGGAGAACTTCTAGTTAGGTAAGGGGAGCTTATTATTTGGTTTTAGTTTTGGTACCATAATTAGGGGACAGGGAGTCCAACTATGAGGATATTTGCATGTCCTTGTTGTATGCTGATTTTTCAAGAAAAAACTAAGTTTTTAACTAATGGAATGCAATGTATTTATGAATGATGTTGTGTTTGTTCCTCTGTGTGTGCTCATTTTCAAGGAAAATGTTGTTGTTGTAATTATTGGATTTTTGGGAAAAATCTTAATTACAGAGGAGACTCTACCCAAAATTTTATAATGCGTTCTTCTATTTAATTATTTACTAAATTTTTAAATAGGCATGAGAATTTGTTTTCTATACTGTAGTCCTCCTCTTTAATTTAGAATTTTCCTAAATTACCAATCTCGTGGTAATATGGATTGTGAATGAATGAGGTTTATATTGTTTGAAGACCGGGGAATGTGAATATCAGGCATATGGTATGTAGATGTAAAATGCAATTGTTTGTGATGTTGATGTTGATCTTGAAATGAAATTATGTTGATGATTATATTAATAAGAGATGATATTGTGATTATGATGATGATGTTGAAATGAAATAATGTTGATTGAGTTGATGATGTTAAAATGAGATAATGATGATATAGTTGATGATGTTGAATATTGATGTTTGTGATGATAATATTGAAATAAAATGATGTTGATATTGTTGATGACATCAAGATGACATGATGATGATGATGTTGATAATGACATTGACAAGGGATGATGTTGATGTGAACAATGTCATTGTGTGATATAGGTACACATGGATACCCATGGAAGTGCATGACTGGTTACCCTTGCGAGGAAGGATGTGTTCCTAGTTAGGTCATGCATTGATGGTTCCATGGTTGTATGTTGTGTATGTCCACGTGGGGTGCATTGGCTGGTTGGATAACCTTGCAAGGGTGGGTTTACGAATTTTAAGCATCCCAAGAAAGAAAGAGATTGTTTGAAATTTCGGTTCCTATCTATCCATGGTCAGTGTATCAGTGATGTTGTGTATGTACATGGGGGTGCATGAATGGATAACCTTGCGAGGGTGAGTTTACGAATTTTAAACATCCCAAGAGAGAAAGGGATTATTTAAAATTTCAATCCCTATCTATCCATGTTCAGTGCATTGATGATGCCTATATTTCATACTTCATATTTGCATGGATAGAAATCGAATGATGGACAGTAAGTACCGGGGGTACTAGGGGGCAATCACTTTATTTGGAACTCCCCTGTGACTCAGGGCTGATCACCATGGGGGGGGGGGAGCGACCAGTGCATGATAGGGTGACCTTGACGAGCTACTGCATCATTTTCTTGAGAGAGACTATTTCCATGAAGATGGTACCACATTGCATTATGAGAGATGAGTCGAGTGCATGCATCATTCTAAGCATGATTATTTGAGTTGTGAAGTGAATTGGATGATGAGTTTGTTGAGTGTGTAGTGGACTGATGGAATTATGGTAATGATTGTGGTTGTTAATGTTGTTTCCTTTCCAATTGTTGTTATCTGATGCTTGTTGGTTTTATATAATAAAATCACACTTGCATTGTTGTATCATGTGGTTGGTACCTGTGATGATTGCGAACTTTCGTTCGTGTGAGCAGATGAGCAGCAGTAGCTGACCTTGGAGAGAGATCTTCTTTTTGTTGGAACTGCCAAACCGACGTGATGACATTGGAACTCTTTTTGGAACGGGTTGTGTTTTGTTAATTAACTCTTTCATAGTTAGTCCCTTAATCGTTTTGAGTTGTAAATACATGTAAAATGTAATATCACTAAATTTAATTAAGGTAATTGGGTGATATTTGCGTAATTAAACGGATTTACGAAAGGGCAGTTTGGTCTTTGTTGGAGGTATGGGTGTATTTTGTAATTGCTGAACGCACCCCCTGTTTCTTATTAAAAGGTAGCAGATACGTTTCTGCTTGAGGGTTTCTCCTCTTTTCTTCTTCCTTGGTTCTTCTCTTCTCTCAAGCCCTCTTCTCACCACTTCCATGAGATTAGTGGCTGAAATCACAAAACAAGCAAGGAGGAAAGCCCTTTTCTTTGTTCTTTGTTGCTTTTGAGCATTGGGTGTTGGTGATTGAAGAGAAGAGTGGGTTTCAAATCTACCCATTGTCGTTCGGTGCCGCTGAGCCGCGATTGGAGATTATAGAGTGCTGGTCTACCCTCCATTTTCGTCTATTGAACTCTAAGGTTTGGAATCTCCTCCTATTTCTCCTTGATTCTTGTGGCTAGGGTTAGTGTTTGGAGTGAGATTGATGAATGCTGAGTTTTAGGAGGGTGAGATAGTTTTGATGTGTGATTTGGAGTGGGTAGAAGTTATTTTTAAGTTGATATGGTGTTCCATGCTTAAATCAAGCATGCAAGTTCATGATAGCCAAGAACACCTACTTGGGCAGTTCTGGTGTTTTGCTCATAACAGGAGTTATCGATGTCCAAATGGTATGAAACCGGTGCCATTTGAAAGCTAAGAGAGTTAGCTTTACTCTGGATTTTTCGTGCTATTTTTGGAGTCTCCTAGAAATTGTGGTGCAGAGTTATAACAGGCTGTTATACTCTGTTTTTAGCAGATTTTTCTGCTGCAGAGGGCCATTTTGCAGAAATCATAACTTTGTCTAGGATGATCCAAATCGAGTGATTCTAGTGGATATAGAAAGATGGGTACGTGAACTTCATTCCTGTAAAATATCAGCTCATTTGGACGAGTGACCAGGTGTGGGTAGTCCTCGAAAGATGGCTGGTTGAGTTGGTCTGTTGCTGTCAGCACTATTTTGGTGTGTGACAGTTCTGGTTTTCGGTTTGCTGCAGAGGCTATGGTTCATGGTTTTTGATGAAACCAGTTTTGTTTAAAAGATAAGAGATATATCTTGATGCCTCTAAATTATTGTGATTTTAGGAGCTTCCCACAAGGATTTGTGATTTTTCCAAGTGGGTGTAAAATCTGCAGAATTTTATGCAGCAGTTTATGCTTTTCCGCATGTTTTGCTAGAGATTTATGCGTTGTACGGATATAATGGTATTTGATATGTGATTGTATGCCTTTTAGGACGTGAGCTTGATATCTCTGGTGGTGGTAGCCACGAGACCGGGAAAGCCGGTGTTTTGCTTAGAGCAGGTAAGCTCTTGGACCTTGATTGTATGTCCTTTGCTTTGTTTCACCATGCTCCAGGTGAGGAAATGGTTTTGCTGTGATATATTGTATGTGTGTGGAACATGAATGGAATGTGAATTGAACCTTTGATGAGGGATTATTATATCGAATGTTAATTGAACCCTTTGATGAGGGTATGTTATATATTGAATGTGAATTGAGCCCTTTGATGAGGGATGGTTCTACATTGAAGGTGGATTGAACCCTTTGATGAGGGATTGTATATGTTGAGTGTAGATTGAACCCTTTGATGAGAGAATTGTTATATATTGAATGTGGATGGAACCCTTTGATGAGGGATTGTTATATATTGAATGTGTGTTGAACCCTTTGATGAGGGAATAACCTGTATTGAATGTATGCGCTTGAGATGTGATTGAACCCTTTGATGAGGGAATAACATGTATTGATTGTATATGCTTGGAATGCATGCTGAACCCTTTGAAGAGAGAATGATATGTAGTGAATATGAATGCTGTGGTATGAGATTGATTGATATGGTTGTGAGCCATTCAGCCTGTGATAGGCGTGATTAACTGTTAGACTGATTGTGAATTCTAGAATTGGATGGATATAATCCTATGGTAGTAGGAGTGATGACTTGAGATTGTGTAAGACCTGCAGTGAGATGTTCCTGTGATATAGATGTAGCCTTCCGAACGGAGATGTTCCTATATGCACAGATGTAGCCTCCTCAGGCAGTTGTGTTGAGATAGGATACGAGATGTTCCTGTGATATAGATGTAGCCTCCCGAATGGAGATGTTCCTATATACACAGATGTAGCCTCGTTAGAAGGAGATGTGCCTGTTATATATAGATGTAGCCTCTTGATTGAGATGTTCCTATATATATACAGATGAAGCCTCCGCTAGACACATGAGATGTTCTTGTTATATAGATGTAGCCTCCCTAAGTGGAGATGTTCCTATATATTCAGATGTAGCCTCATGTAGATGATAGAATCCTGGCATGAGATGTTCCTAGTGTATAGATGTAGCCTCCTGAGAGGAGATGTTCCTATATATCTAGAGGTAGCCTCAGCAGGATAGAGTTGCATGTGATGATTGGCGGTATGCCATGGGTATAGCCTGATTGTAGTCAGGTAGTGGTTTATGGCCTGATTGTGGTCAGGTAGTGCTTGAGGCACCTGGTTGCAGCCAGGTGGATGAGAATTGTGATTGTGGTTGCTTGATGATGATTCTGATTTTTGAATATCTAGAATATGCTGTATCTATGTATGTGTTGGAAAGTGAACCAGGGGAAGGAGATACCTTCAAGGGCCCTGAGTTTACTGAGATTTTATATCTCACCCCGTGTGTGGGGCTTATGTTTTGCAGGTGAATCATCAAGCGGAGCAGATAGATCCCAAGGCAAGAAGCCTATGCAGGGATAGCTGGATTTGTAACCATATGCTAGATGACCTGAGTTGTGGCTCAGATGTTTTGTATTTGCCTTTGGTTTTATTTTGTACCCCCGAGAGGGAAGTTGATGTACAGTTTTGTATAAGACACAGAGACTTGATGTATATTCACCATGACATATGTACAGTGTATATGATATTGGCATTTGGTGATGCCTTGTTTATATTATTGTATGCTTCCAACTGCTTAACTCTGATGATTATCTGGTAATGATAGTAATTAAGTCTGGGTAATGACCTCGGTTGTAGCTGGGGCGTTACATAAAACTAAATTAAGTTCTAAACATATGAATGATGAGTACTGATTTAGTATATGTATACATATGTATTCAATTATTGTATTTGTATCGTGTGTATGATGATTATATTATTATGAAAAACTTACTACCATTTTCATAATCAGATTAATGGAGTTTTCATTAAAATTTGAAATTCACACGATTAGAGTTAGTGATGCTGTAGCGACGAGGTGGGTCGTTACACTAACAAAACAAATGATATATTCAAAAACATAAGACATAAAATTCAAAAGTAAAGTTTAGAAATATAATTCAGAAACATAAGACATAAAATTCAAATAACACAAATTAAAACAAAGTTTAGAAACACTGGGTTGCCTCCCAGGAGCGCTTCTTTAATGTCATGTTAAGCTGGACGTCCATGTTGTAGCTCAGACTTCCTGTATATGGACAACAGTGGTGATCCTCTCAACATCAACATCCAAGTAGTGTTTGATTCTGCTGCCATTTACAGTCCATGTCCTCTTTGTGGCTGGATCTTCTAGTATCACAACCCCTTGTGGCATGACTCCATTGATGATGAATGCTCCAGACCACTTAGATTTCAGCTTACCTGGAAACAATCTCAATCTAGAAATAAATAACAAAACCTGTTGACTAGGCTAAAAATTCCTCTTTAAAAGCTTTTTATCATGTTAGACTTTAACTCTTTGCTTATAAAGTTTGGAATTTTCATAAGCTTGAAACCTTAATTCTTCCAATTCATGAAGTTGGAGCTTCTTGTGTTGACCAATTGCATTCATATCAAAATTCAAAAACTTCAATGCCCAATAAGCTTTGTGTTCTAACTCAATAGATAAATCACAAGATTTGTCATAGACCAATTGAAAGGGAGTGAGTCCTGTAGGAGCTTTATATGTTGTTTTGTATGCCCATAGAGCTTCATCTAATTTTTTAGACCAATCCTTCCTTGATTGAGTAATTATTTTCTCCAAGTTCTTCTTGATTTCCCTATTAGAATCTTCAGCTTGCCCATTGGTCTGGGGATGGTAAAGTGAGGCTACCTTGTGTCTGACACTCTAGTGTTGGAGAACTTTCTTGAGTTGGACATTACAGAAATGAGATCCTTCATCACTTATCAACACCTTTGGTGTGCCAAACCTTGAAAAGATGTTTTTCTTTAGAAAGTGAATGACGGTCTTTGCATCTGCATGTTGAACAACTATTGCTTCCACCTATTTAGTTACTTAGTCCACAACTAATAGAATTAATTTGAATAAGATGGTGGGAATGGACCAATAAAATCTATCCCCCAGCAGTCAAAAGCTTCAACCTCCAGAATGTTTTGCAGTGACATTTCTTTTTGTTGCGAGATAACGCACACTACGGCAAGTGCACCTCTCGTTTCAAGTAATAAAAGTAGGTAAGTAGAGTATCGTCTCCACAGGGATTGGGGTGAAATTCACAGTAATATTATGTCTAAGTAATTGGAAGTAAAAAGGAAAAGACAATAGTTTTGGAGAATTGTTTGTTGAGTTGATTGAATATAAAACTGAAATTAAAATAAACAGTAAAACAAATTGAAGTATTACCAATGGAAGAAACAATTGTGGTCAGGCACAATCCCTAACGTTCCCTACCTCTTTCACTTAACTGGTTTATCAAGTTTGATCACCCAATGATACATCTTTCCAATTTTAGTAAATCCTAATTCCTTAGCAATTTAACCCTTTAACAACAATCCTAATTCCTTAGCAATTCTTGTCAAGCTTATAAAAGACTATATCATATGGGTTGCTATTTCCTATTGCTCAGAGAATAAATCTTTTCTACTTGAGTTAATCCCTAATCCCTTAGTGAATTAACCCTTTAACCTGAATCAAAAACCCAATCCCTTGGTGAATTCTATCAAATTAAGCATGTAAAAGACTATATTATAAGGTTCTGCAGCCACGCATCCCTATCCCTAGGTGATGAACAACTGTTATTTTACTAAGGTCAGAAATTAGAATCCCAACGTCCCCATTGCGAATCC
>PYAF01004432.1:150503-161058 GCA_007407185.1 Glycine tomentella
ATCTGATAATCCAAGTGTGCATTTCATGTCATGCATTATTCATTCATCTAGGGTTATTAGATTAAAAGAATTGATCAAAGGTAGCACTTAAAAGGTTAAGCTTTTAGAAAAACCAAGTTTTACTGAAGTAATCGATTACATACATATTGGAATCGATTATTTTGTTCTTCGTGCCTTTGAAAAACAAATCAAGAACAATATAATTGATTACATATCGGATTAATCGATTACATAGGCTAAATTTGAAAAATAGATCCTTCGGTCTTAATAGATTACAAAATTTGGTAATCGATTACAAGCCTGCTTTGAAAAGAACATGACCTATTGAAGTAATCGATTACTTAACGGTTTAATCGATTACTTAGTTCAATTCAGAAAATATGGTCCCTCGGGCTTAATCGATTACAACAATTGGTAATCGATTACACTGTACATTTTAGAGAAACATGTCACTCTGGCTTAATCGATTACGTATAGGGATAATCGATTAAATAGTTCATAGCCAAAATCCAGAAAGCATCAGGAACATTTTAATCGATTACATCTTGAATTAATCAATTACAAATGGTAAATAATCGATTACAGGAGCGTGTTTAATCGATTATTATCAGTTAAAAATCTGTTATAAAAGGAACCTCTCAGGCTGAGGTTCATAGCTTTTGCAATTACTGAGCATTATGAATTCTCAGGCATTCAAACACGTTCTGAGCTTTCATTAGTGAGTTTCTCTTAGTTCTAAACACATAGACTTCACCAAATTCTTATGGGTATTTGATTCAAGAAGGTGAAGTATCATCATTCATTCAAAGCATAAGGAAAGAACTGCATATGGCTGTGTAATTAGTTAATCAACTTGAGTTTCATTCACTTTGCATTCATTCTTGGATTATCAGGTGATATCTTTCCTTGTCTTTGTTGATGTAAACTGTTATTTGAATTCTTGTAAATTTTGGTCTATTGTAAATTGGGATTTCTTGCAAGAGGAGATAGGGTTTCTCCAAGGACAACTGAGTAGTGTTCTCAGTGTGGGTGTGGCTTTTAAGGATCTAATAGGGTTTTAGATCTCTGAACTTCTTCTAGGGTTGAAGGATAGAAGCTTGTAATTGCTTGTAAGAAGAATATTTGCAATAGTGGAACTCTACTCTAGTGTTGAGTAGAAGAAACTGGATGTAGCCTCATAGGTTTTGAGGTGAACCAGTATAAATCTTTTGTCTTGATTTATATTCTGTGTTTTTGATCATTCTTGAAGTGTACTATGTTTTGTGAGTCTATTCTTGTGGCATAACAAGTTTTGGATTGATCTTGGATAAAGCTTTTCATTTGATTTTGTGATAAAGATCCAAAGGGAAATAAAACTCTGATTTTGTTTTGGAAAACTCTGTTTTTCATTGAAGAAATTTTTAATTTACCAAGACTAACCAATTCACCCCCCCTCTTGGTTAAGTGTGAAGTGTTCCTTATTTTCCACATGCTTCAGTCAATACTTTCTCTAAACCATCTTCTCTTTTAATCAACCTCTTGGAGTCAGAAATCATTTCATCCAGGACATCAACTCTAAAATACTTTCTCTTATCTTTAGGTTGCTTCATGGCTTTAAGGACATTAAATTGCACTTCATCATCTTGTACCCTAACAATGAGTTTTCGTTCATCAACATCAATCAAAATCTTAGTAGTCTTCATGAAAGGTCTACCAAGAATCAATGGAACTTCACTATCCTCATCCATATCCATCACTACAAAGTCGATTGGAAAGAAAAATTTGTCAACTTTCACCAGTACATCTTCAATAATGTCATAAGGATGCTTAATAGTTCTGTCAGCTAATTGCAAAGCCATCCTAGTTGGTATGATTTCTACTTCTCCTATCCATTTGACCATGGACAAGGGTATGAGGTTGATGCTTGCACCTAAATCAAGAAGTGCCTTTCCCATTGATAATCTCCCAGTACTCACAGGAATTGTGAAACTACAGGGATCTCTGGATTTCTCTGGAATGGACTTTTGAATAATTGCACTACAACCTGCATCCAACTCTATTGTTTCATAATCCATAATTTTTTCTTCTTTGTAAGAAAATCCTTCATGAATTTAGCATATGTTGACATCTTCTCCAATGCCTCAGAAAAAGGAATGTTAATCTATAGATGTTTGAAAATATCTAAGAAACGCTTGTACTGCCTTTGCTTAATTTTCTTTGACGGAGCATGTGGAGGCAAATGCTGAACTGGTGGAGGGTTTAGTACAACTTTGCCTTTGTCAAGTGCTTGTTTCTTTGATTTTTGCTTCTCCTCTTCACTTACCACTTTCTCTTCTACTTCTTCTTTAGTCACCACTTCATCATTTTTCTCTTTTTCTTTTTCAACTCCTTCATTTTTATTTTTTTCACCATCATCCTTCAAACCAACCACAATGCCCCTCCTTGTTGTAATTACCTTGCATTGTTTCTTTGGGTTGACTTGTGTGTTTGCTGAAAAAGATCCACCTTCATGCTCAGATAGTTGTTTTGCAAGCTGTCCAACTTGAACTTCAAGATTTTTAATGAGAGCATCAATGTTCTTCTAATTGGTGATGGACACCTGCATAAACTTTTTTGAGCTTTTGTTGATGTGAACCCCTATTTGAAGGATCTACATAAGAATTATTAGAAAGACCTGCATACGAGTTGTTAGTGGTACTTGCAAAAGAAGAGTTAGTGGGACTAGTATATGCATTACTACTTTGTTGTATCCAACCATAAGGTTGATTTGAACTTGGACCACCTCTATAGCCTTGGTAATTTCCTTGGAAGTTCTGTTGAGGTCTGGTTTGATTCTGCAAATATTGAGCTTCATCTTCCTGTTGGCAATCACCAGGTGTTGGACAGTGGCCATTTTGATGGTCTCCACCACAGAAATCACATCTTAGAACTTGTTAAACTTGATGAGCTTGGTGCATTTTCTGTGTTCCGCCTTGCTGAAATTGTTGAGGAAGTCGGCCTATTTGTTTTGTTAAGGTCTCTATTTGCTAAGTCAAGAGTTTATTATGAGTTAGAATTGCATTTTGAGTATCTAGCTCCATTATACCTTTCCTTTGCATTGGAGACCTATCATGGTGACTCTGATAATCACTGGCTGCTATGGAGTCAATGATTGTAATTGCTTCCTCTGCGCTTTTAAACATCATAGTACCTCCAGTTGAAGCATTAAGAATCATCTTTGTCTGAGGTCTCAAACCACTGTAGAAAATATGTAATTGTGCAGCATCATTAAAATTATGGTTTGGGCACCTCCGCAGTAAAGATTTGAATCTCTCCCTTGTCTCACAGAGAGGTTCATTAGATCATTGGGAAAAGGTAGCAATCACTGATTTTGCACTAATGAATCTGGATGGAGGAAAGAATCTCAAAAATGAATTTTTCCTCCACTTCTTCCTAAGTGTTGAGACTTTTGTTTGGATGTGATTGTAGTCATGTCTACCTTACCTGTCAAGGAGAACAAAAAAGCTCTGAGATAGACAACTTCAACATGTTTATCAGAAGCTCCTTTGGTACTGCATAGCTCCATGAAGGTAGACAAATGTGTATATGGATCTTCATGATCCATTCCAGCAAAAGGATTTGAACCAATTAGACTGAGCAATGTTTGCTTCAATTCCATAACCTTGTTACTAAAAGGAGGAATGACTATGCTGTTGTAATGCTTTGTTCCTTGTTGATAAGCATAGTCACCAAGAGTCCTCGTTGGTGGTCTATTTCCTTCTCCCCCTCTATCAGCCATATTATCAATTACAGGTGGCTTTTCTGGTGAAGGAGAATCAATAGAAGAATTTTCACCCGATGGCTTATTGGCAATTTGTTTCTTTTTCTTCCGGTTCTTCCTTTCAGTTTTGGTAGTTTTTGGATCAAATAATGATTTATCTGTAGGAAATTTACCTCGCATAAAGGAAAAAGAACAAACTACAATAACCTGTAAGTACCGAGGTTAGCGAAAATAAAATATAACAAGATATAATTTATGCAAAATCAAAATAAAATAAGTAACGGAAGTAAGGAAAATGTCCTATTCAACTGAAAAATTAAATCCGCAAGAACTAAGTAAGCGACTCAAGTCCCCGGCAATGGCGCCAAAAACTTGTTAGACTATTGGCAAGCGTACCAATGTTGTCGTAGATTACAGAATTTACAAAGAGATCACTTCCAACGAAATGTACACAAGTTTTTGGCAAATTATAGAAATTTGAAATTTCTTGTGAGAGTTTCTCTCTTGTTCTTTTGCAAGAACTTCTTGGATCTTATCAATGGCTTCTCAAGGCTATTGTGGTGATTCTTCCTAGACTCATTGGAGGAGTAGCGTCCCAAGCCCAGTCCAGTTGGTTCACGGTTAGCTTTCTATAAGCCTGCCCCTTTTTCATTCCATCCTTTATTGCTTGATTCTTTGGATTCATTCACACCACTTCTTGCTCCAATTTTCGAGTAAGTGTTTGAGTTCTTGAGTTTGAGTTTCAGTGAAAGGTAGATTGCGGAATTCAATGTCTAATGAGGTTAGACATACATCATTATAAGAATGGGCCTTTCATCATGGCAGAACAAACTAAACAGGTGTTTTATGTCCAAGATCCTTGTGATGAAAGGTGGTTAGTGGTTTTCCACGAAAAAACCATTAGTGTTAATCTTGAAGATGATGATTTAACTCTTGATACTTGAGACACTCTTTTCTCCACACACATGCCTACTATCAATGTAAAGGATGAAGTTAACAACGTACATGCAAATCATAATGATCATGATCGGAAATAGGACTAGAAAAGCCACACGACTTAGATCATTGTCTAATAGTCCATACAGAAAGAAATTAAGGACTTATTTGGGGGTCATCGCTTGAGACAAAGTTGATGTTACATATATTAATTGGAAACAGGTTCCTACATCTATGAAGAATTTGATTTGGGAGGACATTTGGGTATTTCAATTAAACCTTGTATGTTATGGTAATTGGATGTATTAAACCGAAACATTCTTGTTAATCACTAACTCCTACATGTCATTTTGTAATGAAGCACAAATTTTATATTCCAGAAGCGTCTAATAAAAAGATGAAGAATCCTCCAAATTGTTGGAGAGCTAAGTTAGATTTGACCTCCAAATGACTCTTGTAGAAGGCAAGGATGATGAAGATGAGACTGTGTGTTATAAGTACAATATTAGCAAAGACAAGTGGAACCAATTTTGTCAAAGCCGTAGAGACCCTTCATGGGAGGTTAGTTGTGGTTGTTGTTTGTGATATTGAAATTTATAATTTATTTAAGCATGTTGTTGACTTAGTGTCTAATTCTCACAGGATGTTCGAAAGAAGACACAAACCATCCAAAAGCACAACACTGCCCCTCACATATTGTCTCATGGGGGTTATGACTTTCTTGACGAGAAGCTAATCAAGGAAAAATAAAAGAAACGATTGGAGCAAGAAACCCAATATGGGAATAGTGAAGCAATTGTTGATCCTTCATCTCCCATTAGACAACACATGAAGTGGAAGCTGGCCTGTAAAAAGAAATCTAGCCATATGACATTTGAGGCAGTACACCAAATTGCTGATAAGATTGTAAGTTGATTTTTAGTTTCAAATGTAACTATATATAATAAAAGCAATAGTCTATAAACAATTTCATCTTTTGTTGACTACAGGATTCCTTGAAAGAGCAACCCGCACATGGTAGTTTTGTTGCCCATAGACGTTAGAATGTACTGACTACTACAATTGGACGACCAAAGCACCCTGGCAGTGTCTGTGCTGTTGGAGTTGGTGTCACCATCACACAATACTTTGGACCACCATCACAAAGCTCCCACACATCTACATCGATAAGCCTAGGAGAGATGGATTGATTGAAACAAAATCTTAAAGAAGAGTTGACATAGAATATTAGAGACGAGTTGGAACAGTCAATCACTGAAAAATTATGAAATAACTAATGTTGTTGTTCAGCCAAATGCAATCCTAGCAACCACATCCAATTGAGCTAGATGTAGCTCCTTCCGATGCCCGTGTGAGCTCAAAGGGAAGTTGTGTTGATCCCTCGGGGTAGGACCTTGACAGTGATATTCAGATAGACATGGGTTATATGTTGATGACATTTCTCCCCGGTTGGTTGTCCTTGGGAGAGTTTATGAAGGGTTGTCAATCATACACTACGTGCCTTTGGCTAATGATACGGTGAAGATGGGTGTTAAAGAAGATCGAGATGCTGATGCTTGCATCCCTATACCTATTGAATATGTTTAGTTAGTGGGGCAGGCCCTGAACACCTTCATTGCTTGGTCGAAACATCTTGTAAAGCCTTTTTCAAAAAATGTATTTCCTTTTTGTTTTTTATTTATTAAAAAAGTGATTTTACCAAAGTAAAGTCTTGACCATCATTAACTTATGTTTATTAATTGTGTAGGATAAACAAGTACCAAAGGGATCGAATAAGCTTGTTGATAGGCCGAAACCTAATGATGTTCCCATATACCAAATGATTTTGATGATCTCGCAACTTTTCCTCAAGCCTATGCAGGTGTCATGGGATGCAACTATGTTTAGGGTGTACAATGATAATATTCCCTTGTACATAAAACATGAAGATCTTGGGGAAATAGCACAGAATGGTCAATGTCTAAACATCGCTATTATACAATTGTTGATTATGTAAGTACATTTTAATTATAGTCTATTACCTAATTGATTGTATTAAATTGATTAATAATTTACATTATTTTAACAAAAATAAGAATATTAATGAGTTAAGTATGCGATCGGGGTATGGTTCTGTGTATGGATTAATTGAGCCACCATCGATATAGAAATCCGGGCAATCACAATTTGAATTTGAGGATTATATTAAAAAAATGGATGTAGAATTCACAAACAGATGTCTACCTAGAAGCCTTCTTGAATAGCTAGGTAAGTAAAATTGAAGGAATACATTTAGATAATGTATGCATTACAATAACGTAATGTTCTCCAATGAAGTGGACATTGACAACTGTTGGTTATATGTCCTAAGGACAATGTTGTTACCTGGTTCTATTCCTTGCACAATAAGCCTAACAACTACTTCAAAGGAATAGTTAACATGTCACTTTTAATTTGTAACACATTTACTTTATCCTTAGTATTTGATTGAGTATTTTTAGTTTAATATTTTTTTTTATTCTTCTTAGCTTATTTGACTTTTCTTGTACTTTATTTCCTCAATCTAACTCAGTTTTTGTCTTAGGCAAATAAGTGGGCATAATTGATAATTGATGCTTATTTTTGGATTTTTTTTTTGCTTACTTGACCTATCTTCCTTGTGCAGGACCTAGAGAGCTCTACAAGACTCCAAATGATGCATATGAGTAGTCATTGGAAAGATAAGGAAATGATCTACAATTTTGTCAGGGATACGTGATAGAGTGCTTTTAGTTGAGTATTTTTCTATCCTTCTTAGCTTATTTGACCTATCTTGGACCTTTATTTTCCTATTCTAATTCAGTTTTTGGCCTAGGCAAGTAAGTGGGCTTAATTGCTAATTGTTGCGTATTTTCGGATTTTTAGCTCACTTGATGTATCTGACTTGTGCAGGACCTATAGGGTGCTACCGATCTCCAAATGGAGCGTTCTAGGAGTCTCTGGAAAGATAACGAAAAGATCTACAAGTTTAGTAGAAATAGCCCGAGGCCAATTCTGTCATTTAGAGGGTCATTTTAAGCTTTGAAGTTAGTGCCTCTGCACTTGTAATTTTGGGCTGCGAATTTGACTTTCATGGTTGTAAATAGCAAATAATTAGATTGTTAGGCTTGTTTGTGACTCATTTTATTTTCAGAACTCAGTCACTACATATATTAGTGACTTTAGTGAAACTTGGGCACCACACTTTACATTTCAATAAAAACAGTTTTGCATTTCTTTTTCTTAAGTTTTTAGGATCAAAACCCTTGCTCTCATTTTCTCTCTACTGTTCTTCCTTGTTCTTCATTGTTTTTCATTTTCTTTTTGCTGTGCTTCTATTTTTGTGCAACCATTTCATGGGGCTTTCACTGATGATGATCATGAAAGTCTAAATCCTCAATCAATCCAAGAATCCAACCCAAGCACAAGGAGAATTTGAGTTCTGGTTTAGTATTTCGAATTCTATTTGAATGTTCATCTTCTTCTTCAATTGCTATTCTGTTTTCATGATTATGAATGCGTTTAGGATTGAAAACGGATTAGGTTATGGATTCATTTCCTAATTTTGAACATTAATCACAAAATTAATTGGATGATATTTCAGTTAGGTGTAACACCCCGTGTGCACCCGGTGCGTTATCACCCAAAATATCAGTATAGCGCTAACAGCGTTAACTATGCGCAGTGCGAAAGCGATAGAATCGTTTTTCTCGATAACATTATGCATGAAATATAAAACACATCACATGAAAACAACATCAAACCCCAACCGATCCAGATAAAACTCTACATAACTTAAACAAAACATAGGCAGATATACATAACTAAACAAAGAAAATCAGGAGGAACATACCCTCATACAACAACATTATAATCTGTACATATACATGCTCAAAAACAAGAACACATCTGGTCATACATCATTATATGTACAGTACAACGGGTGTACACTCACACCCTATCCTCTAGAACAAAACAAGACAGAGATCAAAATAAAGATTCTTCTAATCTTCATCTGCAACCCATGACACTCCAGCATACTCAGCTCAGCCTCGTGTCCTGTGGTTGCTCCTCTCCTCAGGAAGCACCTAAAAACCACAACCCACAACAGGGGTGAGATAAACATCTCAGTAAGCTCAGGGTTCTGGGAGATCCTCCCTCACCTTGGTTCACCCCCAATCATACACACATAAACAAGCATAACAAGCTCAGGACATTATCCTGTCTACCACTCATTCCCCAGCTCTCTGGGTACTAAATGGGATGCTCTCTGTATCAGAGGTCTCACACCTCATAATGGCTCTCAAACCATCCCCAGACTCGTCTCACAGAGCCACGCCATCATCATGGCATCCATATATTATACTGGCTCTTTCAGACGTCTCACAGAGATCTCACAGAGATCAAATCCATAACCATGGCACCAGCATCTCATATGGCTCTCATAGTCCGTCTCACAGAGGTACCATAACATCAGTGTCAACCACTGGACACTGTATATACCATAGAGGCACCGCCTCATACTAAAACAATCATGGCCTAAGTCACCTACTCAGGACTTCAAACACACTGCCTGAGGAATCTCTCAACTCAGGACTTCAAACACAACACATGCCTGAAAGAGATCATCTCACACAGGAGGTACTCAATCTTCCAGGACTTACAGCTCTACTGCCTGAGAGAGATCATCTCACAAAGGAGGCACTCAATCCCTCAGGACTTCCTATCACGGTTTGAGAGAGATCATCTCACACAGGAGGCACTCAATCCCTCAGACTGTCAAACCACCACCTGAGAGAGATCATCTCACAACGGAGGCACTCAATCCCTCAGGTGCTCAAACCACTGCCTGAAAGAGATCATCTCACAAAGGAGGCACTCTATCTCCTAGGACCTCAAAACCAATGCCTGAGGAATCTCTCGACTCAGGTCTTCACAAACAGTGCATGAGGAATCACTCAACTCAGGACTTCTAACATCTCTGCCTAAGGAGAAACATCCATCCTTAGGACTTTAGTCAGAGAGCAGTGGCACCTCCCAAGGAATCTCAGCTATTCCAGGGAGTCCTCAAACTCTTCCTCTGGCTAGGGAACCTCAGCTAGCCCGATACCAGTCCAGTATCCTGTAGGTTCCATCACAGATCATTCTCTGATCTGCATCCCATCACAAAACACTCTTACAGTGTTCATCACTCTAACGGCCCAAGGCCCTACACCTGAAGCCACAGGTGTCACAATACCCTCACACCATCTCGGTGTCTATCCTGGGGTTCCTCATATATATATATATATATATATATATATATATCATCAAACAACAGGCCACCTTGGCCTTCCTTAACTCAGCATGCACATAAATACATACATATACAAGTATGGCATGCAAATATCACCCAACTTGGGTGGCAAACAAGAGAAAGGGCAAATCCCCAGAACGATGAGCTTACCTGGCAAGTCGTGCCTGCACTTCCAGCCTCTGGAACGATGGTCTGCTCCTCTGACACCTCGTGTCAAACCCTAACAAGGCAACCAAACACATATCACAGACCATTTAGACACATAAACAATTATTAGCTCATCAGACAGTCCTCAACTGTCTCTAAGAAAGGAACCTCAGTCCTTTCTATCAACCCAGGTCCTCGACCTAAGGTTTCTCAGGCTCATCCTCAGCAAGCCTATCTATATACCCTTACTGGTCTATCTCAGATCAACCATGGCCTCAGAGTCCCTCTAGACTCAATCCAAGCCATCAACAATGAGCTCAAAGCTCGCACAACCCAAAACCTCAGGGTTTCCATAGGGCTCGGACAGTTTATCTCACTCAAATTCAAGCTTCTCTTTATCACTAGTTCCAGCTCACAAACCTCATCTATACTATCTCATG
>PYAF01004432.1:177369-203048 GCA_007407185.1 Glycine tomentella
AGGCATTTCCATTCTCTCTGGATGGTGTGACCAAGGACTGGTTGTACTTTCAACCAGATCCTACCAACACTTGGACATATATGAAGATAAGATTTTTGGAGAAATTCTTCCCTATATCCAGAACAGCATCCATCCGAAAATAAATTTGTGGTATAAGGCAGCTAGCTGGAGAGACATTATATGAGTACTGGGAGAGATTCAACAAGTTGTGTGTTACCTTTCCTCACCATCAAATCAGTGAGCAATTATTGATTTAGTATTTTTACGAAGGCTTAATGTTGACGGACAAGAGTATGATATATGCAGCCAGTGGAGGCGCTTTGATGGACTAGACTCCTCTTGTTGCAAGACAATTGATTTCTAACATGGCAGCCAATTATCAACAATTTGGTACTAGAGGCGCTGCGACATACAAGGTGGCTGCAAATGAAGCTTCTGTTTCTATGGTTACTGATAACCAGAGGTTGGAGAATAAGCTGACATAATTGACATCCCTTATGAGACAACTTGCCATTGGAAAACAACAGAATATGATGACAGCCAATCAACCAAGGTTGTGTGGTATCTGCTGTGCACCTGACCATCCAATAGAATCATGTCTTACTCTTCAAGAAATAGAACAAGCTGCTAAAGTTTCTGCCATACGATCTGGACATCCATTTTTAGACCTCAACAACAATATAATCCTTACCCCAACACTTATAATCCTGGTTAGAGAGATCACCCGAATCTGAGGTATGGTCCTGGTGCACAACAACAACAATAACCATTCAGACCTCAATAGCAACAATATCAACCCTCCAACAACAAATACCAACCTCCCCCATTCAGACAACAACCACAATTCCAGCAGCCTGCACTACACATGCACAACTTGTGCAGAGCAGTCCTGGACCTTCCTTGGAGGGCCTGATGAAGCAAATGGCAACCACCAACATTCAATTTCAACAAAATGTCAGTGCCATCATCCAAAACCTGCAAACTCAGATTAGACAGTTAGCTACAACTATCAACTAGATGCAGCAGCAAGGTTCTGGCAACATTCCAGCAAAACCAGTTATTAATCCAAAGAATGTGAGTGTTATTACCTTGAGGAGTGGCATGAAGCTTCCAAATTCAACGAATGCTGGCAAAAAAATTGATGATGGTGCCAAAACAGATTATGCACCCAAACAGTTCCTCTACCATTTCCTTCTAGATCCATTCCTACAAAGAAAGTGGAGCTTGATTCTAAAATGCTTGAGGCTTTCAGGAGGGTGGAAGTCAACATTCCCCTCTTGGATGCCATCAAACAGATTTCAAAATATGCAAAGTTCTTGAAGGATTTATGCACCCACAAGAGAAAGCTGAAGGGAAATGAACAAGTAAAGATTAGCATAAATGTTTTTGCAATTATACAGGGAAAAACTATTGTTGTCATCCCACTATCCACCTTGCCACATAAGTGCAAAGATCCTAGAACTTTCATTGTCCCTTGCACCATTGGAGATTGTACTTTTACAAATGCTATGCTTGACCTTGGAGCCTCAATTAATGTCATACCCACATCAGTTTACAGATCACTACATCTTGGTGATTTGAAACCCACTGTTGTTATCATTCACTTAGCCAACAGGAGTGATGTGCTTCCACTTGGACTTATTGAAGATGTGCTAGTACGAGTTAATGATTTGATTTTTCCTACAGATTTTTACATTTTGTATATGGAGAATGAGTCTTCTAGCCATGGTTCCACATTGATCACAGGGAGACCATTCTTGATGACAGGCAAGACCAATATTGATGTGAATGCAAGAACTTTTTCCATGGAGTTTGGTGATGACTGTTGGATATAGGGGGAGCTGGAAGAAGATCAAGGCAAGGATGAAGATGTTGCTTTAGAGTTTTAGCTTTTTACATCCCAGTCAAATTGAAAGCATTTGTAATTTTGTCTAAGTAGTTCAAGAAGCTTGACATGTGATCCTTGCACTACGTAAACATATTCATATACATGCATTCATGACTGAAGAAAAGCATTCAAGATTACATGTTTGCATTTGAAAAGGAATTCTCATGGCTTTGGTTTTGAAAAAATCAAAATGTGCACTGCCTTAATCGATAACAAGCAATAAGTAATCGATTACCTGCTTGTATTATTTCTGGAAAAGCCATGAAGAACATTTTAATCGATTACAAGCAAATCGTAATCGATTACATAGTGTATTTTACAAAACATAACATGACTGCCTTAATCGATTACCACTTATTGTAATCGATTACCGAGGCTTAATACAAAACATAGCATGACTGCCTTAATCGATGACCACTCATTTGTAATCGATTACAAAAGCTTATTAAATAACTGAGACATTGGTTTAATCGATTACGTCATGGTTTAATCAATTACATTGTTCATAAAAATTTTCCAAATTGTCTTAAGAACATTTTAATCGATTACTTGCTATATTAATCGATTAGTTCATGAAAAACAATCGATTACACTTACGTATTAATCGATTACATTTGATGAAGAAGAAGCACATACACATCCATTCATTGTGTAGCTTGAAACAAGTTTTTCATTTTCTTCTTTTAAGTTACAAATTTCAATTTGCATTTTTGCAAGTTTTGTGACATGCCATCTAAGATTTCCTTTAAGCCTATTATTGGATTTTGCAATCTTTTGAGCCTTTTTATGCATTTCATGGAAAATGTAACACCCCGTAGGCCCCCGGGTCCCTTCTCTGGTGGCTCCCACCAGTCTGCTGGCGACTACCCTCGTCATCATGTGTAGGAGGTGTAGAGGATACTCGGTCATCCCTCCTGAGGTTCTTCACCTCCTCTAGCAGATCATGATTAGCCTTCATCAAGGCTTCATTAACCTCTCGGGTTGCAACCATCTCTTGCTGCATCTCCCCCTGAGTCTGTTTGTTAGCAACCATCTCTTGCTGCATATCTGCCTGAATCTGTCTATTAGCAGCTAACTCTTGTTGCATAGCAGCCAATGCAGCCGCAACTGGATCAGTCTGGGCATTGGTAGCCCTACGGGTTCTTCTAGGTCTCACCATGGCACTACACATGTACATCACACATCGAGTTGATCAGGCCCACAGTTAATGTACCCCCATGCAATGCTCATGTCAAACAACCACAATCAAGTACCAAATCAATTCCATACATAATGTTCTCATCAAGAAACCGCTCTGATACCATTAAATGTAACACCCCGTAGGCCTCCAGTGCGTTATCATTAATAATATCAGTTAAGCGCTTAAACATAAATTAAAACCTCAGCGGAAGCACATAATCGCTTTTCTTGATTCATTATGTATGAAATAAAAGCACAACACAGATATTTCACACCCCTGCTGATCCAGTTTCTCATCCAGTACACATATAGGCAGATAATCAGAAACATAACAAGTATACTCAGGAGGAACATCATATATCATATCAACATCAGTTCTGTATATACATATATACAATAGTCTCACACCACACCGTGGTTATACAAAAGAATATCTGCCCTCACCAAGGGTATACAGAACTGTACATAACTCAGGTGTACACACACCAGCCCTTATCAAGGGTACAAAACAGGATCAAAACAAAACTAAGCCTTCAAGCTCCCTCTGCTGCCACCAGCCAAGCAGACAAGTCTCCACTAGGGCCTCCTGCCCTGAGACTGCTCTCCTCTTCCAGAAGAGTCACCTGTAAAGATAAATCCCCAAACGGGGTGAGATACACATCTCAGTAAGCTCAGGGTCCTTGGAGGAATCTCCTCCACCCTGGCCCACTCTCCATCATACATACATTAGGCAATCACAAGCAAATGGCCCACTGACCCGGCCCTCTGGCCCTCATAACAATATGAGCAAGTCATCTTGCTCCAAACATGGTGGATATCATCAACGCCCACATCAGTGTGAGACCAGAAACTCACACCCTTGCCATCCCATTGGGTGCTACCCCTTCGCATGGATGCACGTATATGATATCTCCGAGAATAGAAGGATGTTCTTGACCCGTCTCCTATCTCATCTGAGAATAGAAGGATGTCCTTGAACCTATCTCCTATCCCCTTGGTCTTGAGGGATCACCGATCCCCTGGGATATCATCAACCAAGAGCAAACCAACTAGGAGGATGTCCTCCCTAACCCGTCTCCTAGGGAGGTCCATATCTATCTACTGGTCAGAAGATCTAATCACAGGCATAGTACATTTCTCAAGCATAGATGCACACACATATCATTATGAGGATGCAACAACCAAATGCATGCATCATGAATATGACCATCACTCCACCTGGAGTGTGGTGTGGCACAAACAAGCGGGAAATCATCCCCAGGGACCAAGAACTTTCCTGGCAAAGCCTCGGTCTGCAGTTCTTTCCCTGCTCTGTGGCACCCGTCACCGACACCCTCAGTGTCAAGCCCTAATCAAGGCATATGTAGGTTCATATCAAAACCAAACCAACAGGCATTCAATCATAGAACATAGCATATCAGAATTTCCTATCCTAGGGTTCAATCAAGTCAAGCCCTCACTAGGCTTCTCATGGACCTTACAAGGTCTACCAGGGTTGAATACCAAGCATCTGAGTCATCCCAGACTCAATGCAAACACATGTCTGAGCACAAGCTCACATCAGCCTCATAATTCAATTATCACAGGAACGGTCTAAACCTTAGCCAAGGCACCGTTCAACTAGCCTCTTAGGCTCAATCCAAACATAATCAAGGCTCTAGCATGTCATAAACTCAATTAGTGACTCATCACACAACCACACATGCAAACCACAGAGCCAAGATTCAAAATTCACTGAATCAAAAACTGAAAGCTAATCCTTCATCACTACAGCACTCAGAACAAGTTTCTCTACAGGACCCTGGGCTAATTCTATCCCCAGCTCACATGGTTCACAAAACACAGAAAACCCCAAATTCAAAATCAACCGGAGAAACTTGAGTTTCTTACCTCAGTGGCGACCAGAAAGGCTGGAGGACAACTTTCCTCAAGCTCTAGTGTCCATACTGCGCTTTGATTCCTCGCCAAACTCAAGTTCCTGAGTTTTCTTTGGAGAAAGGTATTCTCACTCACAAGGGTTTCCAAGAGAAAGGATGAAGGATTAAAGCTTTCTAACGATTCCTCATAAGTTTAATGGTCATAGGAAGGTGTTTAGGTCATGAACTAAGGTCCTTGGAAGCTTGGGTTCACCTTTAATGGAGGTTTGGGCATGCGGAAGAGGAAGAACAGCTTTTCCTCTCAAAATTCGCATTTGGCCCTTAAATAGTGTCCCTGTCCGACCTCCGGCGCGGATCGTGCCACCATGGCGGTGGGCCTGGCACTCCCAGTGCCACTCCCGTGCCCCCAACGCCAACTTCCAGAACCTTTGGTGCCTTCCGCGCCACCCTAGTGCCCTTAGCGCCATCCTCCCTTGACCTGTGGCGCCATCCGCGCCACACCTGACGCTGTCTGTGCGGAAAACCAGAGAGAATTGGTTTTCCAGACCACTTCCCGCGCCACCCGCGCCAACCATGGCGCTACCCGCGCGGGCTGGGAAACCTCTGGCGCCCCTCGCGCCAAGTTGACGCCCCAGGCGTCGACTTCCAGAGAATCTTTGGCGCTCCTGGCGCCACATTCCAGAGACCATGGTGCTCCTCGCGTGGCTCTGGCGCTCTGGGCCTGAAGTTCCAATGGGTCTGGCGCTACCCGCGCCACACCCCTGGCAGGGTTTTTCTGTTGAGGATCCTGGCGCTAACCGCGCCACACTGAGGGCCCTTACAGAAAACATCAACAACTTGATCAAATTCAGAATTTATTTCTGTTTCAGCACTTGATATTTCATCATCTTCACTTATTGTGGAGGTGAAACATACATTTGCTTCTTCATTCTCACTTGATGATTTAGAAGTTGTTGACTCATTGTCTTCCCATGCTATATAGGCTCTCTTAGGCTTTCCTTCTTTCTTTGTCTTCTTTTCACTTAATTGCTTTTTCAAAAAGATAGAACATTCAGATTTAATGTTGCCTGGCTTACCACATTCAAAGCAAGTGAAATTTGTGTTGTTGTTGTTGTCACTCTTTTTATTGTTGTTGTTGTTGAACTTTGTGAACTTTCTGTTCTTGTTTCTTCTCATGAACTTGCTGAACTTTTTGACAATTAGATTCATGTTGTCATCATCATCTTCTTCACTTGAGTATTCTTCGTTGTCCACCTTAGAGGATGTAGCTTTCAAGGCTATGCTTTTTTGTTTCTTGTCTGCATCTTCTGCATGTTTTAGTTGTGACATTTCAAGTTCATACTCAAGAAGCTTACCAAAAAGTGCAGCCATAGACATCTTGGATAGATCTTTTGATTGTTGTCACCTTTGGTTGCCATGGTCTTGTGAGACACTTCAAGATTTTGATGTTCAACTCTTCAGCATAAAAAATATTCCCAAGACCAAGAATATGGTTTACTATGTGCGTGAATCTTGTTTGGAGCTGAGATATGTTTTATGTAGTGTTCATATTCATACTCATGGATCAAGGCATGCTTCCTTGATCTTCTTACTTCATCTATACCTTCATGAGTTACTTCCAACATCTCCCACATCTCCTTTGCACTTTTGCACCTCACAGTTCTAAAAAATTCATCAGAAGAAAGTGCAGAAGTAATCATGTTCTTAGATTTGAAATCATCTGAACAACTATCTTTTCAGCATCTATCATTTCATCCCATTCTTTGGGAATCATATCATTTCCAACAGTTTTTATAGGAATCAAAGGACCTTTTTCTATTGCATTCCAAGCACCTGGGTCATTTGATTGAATGAAGATTTTCATTCTATTTTTTCCAAAATTGAAATGCTCTCCTTTAAACATCGGAGGACGATTGAGGGAGGCACAAGGTAATTTGTGTGGTATTCATTTTCTTTTTTAAAAAAGATAGTGATCTTGAATAGCACTCAAGAACCTGCTTTTGATACCAATTGAAAACAATAGGAATAAACACAATAACCAAGAGGGGGGTGAATTGGTTTAAACTTGACCTTTTTAAATTCTTTAGAAAATCAGAGTTAAAGGACCTTTATCACATTTAAAACACGAATGCCTCAAATCAATCAAACCACTCAGTCCAAGAAAACAACTGCTAAAACTTAACTTGTTGAATAATGAAGGTTTCACCAAGAATCATAGATCAAGATAGCAAGTAGAGATTGAAGAATAGAAATCAACACAATAATTTATACTGGTTCACTTCTCAAGAGAAGCTACATCCAATTCTTCTAATCAAAATTAGATTAGAGTTTCACTATTCACAAATTTTAGTTCTTACAAGATTTATAGAGAAATCTAAAACCCTATTAGACTCCTAATGATCAAGACATAGAGAACTCTTCTCTACTCTTCCCTCTAGAGAAACCCACTCTAGAAAAAGCTTTAAGAATACTTTGCAATAATTACAAATAACCAAGAATTTGAATTTACAACAAGAGTTAATGGAGAGAGACAACCTAATGATCCAATGAATATGAATGAATATGATTTATCAATCAAAGTTGAAATAAAAAAACCAGTTTCAGAACTTTCTCTCCAAAGGCTTCTTTGAAATCTTGCCCAAGAAATCTTTCAATACACCATGAAGATTTAAAAGTGTGGGACAAGAACTTATCTAACTTAGAACATCCTTTCTTGCTTTCAGAAGGTTTATGAATGCTTTGAAATTTCAAAGTCAAGAGTTGTTGGTTTCAGAAAAACTCACAAACTATTTATAACCAACTTAGTTGATTGAATGTAATCGATTAAATCACCATAATAATCGATTAAATTATCATATGTACTCGATTAATATTCCAGATAGTCGATTAAAATGTTCATAGCTCAATCTGGAAAAATACAACGAACAATGTAATCGATTAACACGAGTTGTAATCGATTAAAGCAGACATGGTTCAGTTTTGAAATAAGCTTGTGTAATCGATTACTGATTGTGTTAATTGATTAAGGCTGTACAATTTTAGAATAAGCCTAGGTAATCGATTACTGATTGTGGTAAACGATTAAGGTAGTCATGCATATTTAAAAATGAACTTGTGTAATCGATTACAGCATAATGGTAATCAATTATGACGGATAATCATGATTTACATTTTGTGCTATGTAATCGATTAAAGTGTTCTTCATGGCTTTTCCAGAATCAAACAGAAGTTGGTAATCGATTATATCCTTGTGTAATCGATTAAAGCAGTGATATTTTGCTTTTCCAAAAACTTAACCATGAGAAATTAACTTCTTTTCAAAACATGAACAACTTTAATGTTTTAGCAAAATCATGTATGCATGTTAATGATCATGTTCATGCAATGCAAGGATCATAAGATTAGCCTCTCATACACTTAATCAAATTACAAATGCCTTGGCATGTGAAAAGCTAAAATCTTTCTTCTAAGGCACAACCTTCATCTTTGACTTGATCTTCTTCCTGCTCCCCTTATATCCAACACATTATACTAAAAATATTGACCCCTCATAATTTATATTTGGATAGTTCATTCTTGCAATCCCAACAAATAATTGAATCAAATGGCTCTACTCGTAATCTACATGCATATTTTCCTACGTAGTTCTAGGAACAAGTATGTATGATATAGTTTATTTTATTTTTCTATTTTATGCTAAATAAAGTATAACTTTTCATGCTCTTTATATTCGTAGGTTATAAATAAGCCTATAAATGTGACAAACCAAAACTCAAAGGATTTATCGTATGGTCCTATGAGTTACGTTAAAGAATGACACACATACTTTGTCAAAGGGTACAAATTTCATACTCAAGCATGGACTGAGGAAAAACATGATAAATAGTAAGGTTCACATAAAAGGGCCTTACAAACAGAGGAACAAATGATTTCTATGGGGTCATTCAACATATATATGAGCTAGAGTGTAATACTACAAGCTGCCCTAAGCGAGTAGTCTTATTTTATTGTGACTGGTTTGATTTAATGAGCAGAGGAACAAGAGTTGATCCAAAATATGGTATTGTGGAAATTCGAATGGATAAAAGATATAACCTGTTTGACCCATTCATCAGTGCACATACTATTAGGCAAGTGTATTATGTGTTGTATCCAACAATAAGAACGGACAAGCGTACTTGGTGTGTTGAAATTAAAATGAAGCCTAGGGGTTACATAGAATCCAATAATGCACAAGATCATGTGCCTTACCAAGTAGAGGAAATGTCACATGTCAACGAATTCATTGAAGTTGAAAGTATTTTTGGATTGCAAGATTTAAGAGGTGGTGTTGAAGAAATGGACCCTACTAATATGTTAACAAATGAAGAAAAAACAAATAATTTGAATGGAGAATCAAATTATTTTGAAGACGACAATAAAGGGGAATTAGAAGATGACTTTGAAGTTTACAATTTTAAAGAGGATTAGACATCGATGTTTGTTAGTTAGTCTTAATGTTTGTTATTAGTATCATCTTTGTTTTGTTGTAATAGTTGAACACTTTATTAGTGTATTTTATTTTTGTGTGAAAGGGAATTATGTTAGTTATCTATTTTTAATTCATCCCATTCTATTTGATTTATTTTTAATATTATTTTTCTATATATAGTTATGTCATAAGGTAGTGCTGAACCTCCCCAACCCCTGTCACATGACAATAGTGGGAAAGGGACAAGTTGGAAGAAAAAATGATATGTGATTAAACTACTACCACCTAGAGATAGTCTGCCATCATCTACCTCATCCTTGTCTATTGTATCTATGTCAATTAGATCTTCGGATGTTGCACCTACACCATCTCCACCTCCGACTGAAGGTATATCATCTTCATCTACAATTAATGCACGTGGACGATCCCCGGTACCTACATCCACACCATCCCTATCCCCGACTGTAGCAAACATGCCTACTGATGAAGATGTTCCAAATTTGGCCATGGAAGACCCCCCCTTCAATGATCATCTTACGATTACACTTATCAATGACGCGTAGTATTAAAAATTTAAATAATTATCATTATATATCATACATCATTTTATCTTTTAATTTTTCATGAAATATTTTTTTTTTATTTAGGTTTCATCCATCTAATGTTGCGACAAAGGCTATCACATTGTCCATTAGGCAACAATTTGTTAACCCATGGCCAACATGGGGAGCAATTGCAAAAGATCATCAAGAACTCTTCTTCTAGCATTTTAAGGTAACTTATCCACCCTCTTAATGAATTAGTTCAATGGATGAAATGGATAACATGTTTTAGGATTTTTTTTTTCATTTGAAAATTGAGTAATGTTTTTTTTTTGTTCGAAATAAGATTGTAGCATAATTGAAATTTTGATAACAACCACCTCGTCCTTTAGACTTCAAAATTATATGTATATGAACACATGTTGTTTGTCTGTGTTTGGTTCAATCTTGGAATATGAGAGAATAAATGTGATGTTGTAATGGAAAGAATTTAATTGGGATGATTTTAATATATGAAAATGTGTTGTATTGTTTGTAGCGCTATGATGGTTTTAATATTTAGAAACATTGGAAGTGAAAAAGTTTTTCTTCAAGTGATTATAATGTGATTGTTCCTTCCACATGTTGATCATTAATGGCTAATCAATTTCTAACTGCGAAGAAAAATATGGTATGATTTTGTGCTCTATATTTAATATCCTTCATTTGTGCTGCAAAATTAGAAATAAGTAATGCTGATGATGTTTTATTTCATCCAAAATTGTAAAACTGATATTTTGCTAATTGTGCGCCATTTCATAACTTTGTGTTACTTTAGAGAAAATTGGTATGGAGACCCGAGGAAGAGAATGAAAATTAGAAAGTTTTTAACTTGAAAACCTCTCATAGACTTTTTAAGATGTTTAGGAATGCCCAAAATTAAAATAAAAGGCCATGTTGGATTGGAGATCGTGTCTGTAACGATCTGTTATGACATTGGAATGCACCTGAGTATCGTTCTAAGTGTGCACAGGCAAAAAAAAAGGCATCTAACAAGGGTGGGTGTATGCACACAAGTGGTTCTATTAGCTTGTAGGATCACATCATTCGCTTGGTATGTACATTAAAATTATAATACATAATTTTTTGTACTTGTTTAATTTACCTCTTAATGTTTATTTTATAATGTTTTTAAATAGTCAAAGGAGCTTGGTCGATCTGCATACATTGATGAGGTTTTTCAGCAAACTCATTTACAAAAGGATACTGGTCAATTTGTCGATGATAGATCTAGGCAGATGCATGTGAAACCATTATCTTGCATGCTCTTTTATATTTTAAAATGTTTATTATATTTATGAAATAATGACTGTTTATGAATGACATGAAGATTTTGAGGCTAGACTATCTCAAGTTAGGTCTGATGTTGCATTAAGTGTTGGTGAATCAGAAATCACTCCTTTAGACCCTGATGAAGAACAAAGACTTAGGACTCGATGTTGGGTTGCAACTGCAGGACCAAAGTGTAAGGGACACCTTTATGGTACTGGAGATCTTGATCATAGTTATAAATGTGGAGATGACAGCTTCATACACCATATGCAAGGATCTTCCAGTCGCGCTCAAGATTCAGTGGAGATTAATCAACTAAGGGAAGAGCTTCGTCAATCAAAGGAGGAGATGCGTGTATTTCATCCAGTTGTATTTCAGTTCTTACCTCCTGAAGCGTGGAACATTATTCATCATACATCAACAACCTAACCACCACCAGCAAGACCAGCAACAACAACAAGAAGACAATTACCAACCAGATGACCAGCAACAACAACACAATGACCAACCAGATGACCAACAAACAAATGACCAACAACAACAATACGATGACCAGCAGAGACACCCTACCAATGAATATTTTGATTACTGACTTAGCAACACAAAATTACTATTGACATATTAGACATTGTGCTTTTATTTTTAATTTAACTGAATTTGTTTTACCACTTGTTTTAGATTTATGAATTTGAGTATTTCGTTAATTACATGTATGTGTTAATTTAAATATTGACATTAAATAATATAAATGCAAAAAATATATTCCTAAATTACAGATATTAAATAATAATAAATAAAAAATAATTTTCCATGAAATTTTTCGATGAAAATATCCGTCAGTAATTTTTCATGGATCTACCGTAGAAAATTTTTGACGGATTTATCTGTGAAAAATTTTCGACAAACAACAAAATTTTGTTAAAATTTCCTACGAACATTTTACTGACGGATTTTGATCCATCGAAAATCCGTCAAAAATATTGAATCACCCTTTTTTTTATAGTGTACATAAACGTCCACACCTGTCCCCTCTTTTACTCTAACATACAGAAAATAGCAAAGAGGGGAAGATGTACTTGTTTGACATAGACCTTAATCTAAACCATATAAAATTCGTAACTCTTTCTTTTTATAAGCTAATTGAAAAAAATTCTCTACATTTTTTTGTGCCTGGGTTGTTCTCAGGTTGCCAATGCAGATTATAACAAATTTTCAAATTGGAAATGAAATTGATTAATGTATATTTGTTAGTTTTCTTTTAAATTATAAAATGACTTTGGCACTGTAACATAGAAGCTAGATGATGGAGCTTATGCCAACCGGGAACATTTTGAGGTTGGTATTAAGTTTGAGCTTATATTTGACAGTCCTTTTACTGTGTGTTTATTTGTTTCCAACTAACTACTAAGCACAAGGAGTTAAAGTGTTAAACTGTAATTATAAATAAGAAGTTTGGGAAAAAGAATTGTTCCATATTCTATTTTATACCTTATTGAATAAAGTTTAAGCTTGGTAAGTTGTTAATCTCAGTCTTCTTTCCAAGTATGGCGTAGTTAATTTGGTTATAGTGAGCTTTATTTCTAAGTAAATATGCTTTTAGGAGGAAATTGAGATCAAGATTTTTGGAACTATATTCCACCTAAAACCCATGTGGGTAGATTTTCATTGCAGGCTTACATTTCTGATGCAATTATTGGACACCAAAAGAATATTTATAAAAAGATAATTATGGTATATATTTTTTATTCCTAACTTTATTTTCATTTTCTTTATAACCCTTCGAGAGGTAAGGGTTGTCCCTTCCTCTAAAAATTGTAAATATAGCCACTCTTTCAACTACATATGCCATTTAGCCACACGCAATAAGGGTAGAAGCGGCAAATACTGAATTCTTGGTGGGAAAACGAAGGAACAAGTCGTTACAAGTTCAAAAGTTCATAACAAAACAGCGAGTATTCCAACTTCCAAGCATCGCATCTCAACGCACTACTTCTCATCTCGCGTCACCCCTTTTATCCTTATCTCCCCCCTAAGATTCTCGAAACCTCCGAACCCTATGTTCTCTCCCTCTTCTCTTTTTTCTTCTTCTTCTCTTCTCTCTGAAATCCCAATTCACGTTTGAACTTTGAATTGCGTTTGTTCAAATTTCAACCCTTTCGATGGAAGCTAACGGGATTGGTGAACTTAAGATACCTTTGCTGCAGACTCCGGAAAATGGCGCCGTCGGGACCGTTTATTTCCAACTTAGTGACATCAAGTGTGCCTCCTGCGTGAATTCCGTCGAGTCCGTCGTTAGGAACCTTGACGGCATCAAAAGCGTCGCCGTTTCGCCACTTGATGGAAGAGCCGCAATCAAGTTTGACCCTAAGTTCGTTACAGTAAGTCAGTCAGACTGAGGTCTTTTCTGCTTTATTTTGTTTTTATTTTGTATTATTCTAAAGTTTAATTTCCATATAACAAATTAGAAATCATACTATGACTTTTAAATAGTTTTGTTCTATTGTTGAGGCTATGTTTTACTGTTTCATTCCGTGGGCACACGTTCCAAAGCACTCTTCTGTGAGAAGAAACGAATTATTACTTCTCCTTTAACGTCCATTGTTACTCCACCTTGAACGTTCGTATGGGGGTGTTGAACTGAAAGCAAACACACACTAAATAGTTATTATTTATTCTATACTTACTAATAATAAAGGAAATACTCTGATTTGATGTCCACCTTCCGTTGAACAGAACAAACAAACAAGTATCCAAACATAGCCGCTTTCAAGGACAAAATTTGTATAAATTAAAACTTCCTGGGACTAAATCAATGCAAGTAACCGTTTTCAAGGACAAAATTGTATATTAACTATTAAATATAAGTCTTTGGTCAATATTTACACTGACCAAAAGTTTGGTGATATTTTTTTGGTAGGTGAAACAAATAAAAGAAAGCATAGAGGAGAGTGGGTTTGGAGTAAATGAGCTTCATGAGCAGGACATAGCAGTGTGCCGAGTGAGGATTAAAGGAATGGCATGCACAAGCTGCTCCGAATCTGTTGAGAATGCCCTTCAAATGGTTGAAGGGGTGAAAAAGGCAATTGTTGGTCTTGCTTTGGAGGAGGCAAAAGTGCACTTTGATCCTAACCTCACCAATGTTGACAAGATAATTGAGGCCATAGATGATGCTGGTTTTGGGGCTGATCTTATTAGCTCTGGGAATGATGCGAACAAAGTGCATCTAAAGCTTGAAGGGGTTGATTCTGCAGAGGATGTAAATGCAGTAATGTCTTCTCTTGAGTTAGCTGTGGGGGTGAACCATGTTGAGATGGATTTGTCAGAACATAAAGTTACTGTTAGCTATGATCCAGACATTACAGGTCCAAGGTCTCTCATTTACTGTGTTCAGGAGGAAGCTAGCTGTGGTCCCAAGAAGTATCAAGCAACTGTGTACTCTCCTTCGGGTCAAAGAGAAAGGGATAAGGTGAATGAAATCCGTATGTATAGGGACCAATTTTTGTTCAGCTGCTTATTTTCTGTTCCTGTGTTTGTATTTGCCATGGTGCTTCCCATGCTTCCTCCTTATGGAAACTGGTTAAACTACAAGGTCCACAATATGCTTACTCTTGGGTTGTTTTTAAGATGGACTCTTAGCACGCCTGTGCAGTTCATAGTGGGCAAAAGGTACCATAATTATGAATAACTATTTAATCCTACTTTCTTTTATTGTTAATGATTCTCTTTATTCACCAAAAGACAATTTTATTATGTTGTTTTCAAGAAATTAGATATTCTTAGTCATTTTACTATGGCTATTACTATTAGGTTCTATGTGGGATCATATCATGCACTGAAGCGAAAATCTGCTAACATGGATGTGCTGGTTGCCCTGGGCACAAATGCTGCTTATTTTTACTCTCTCTATATTTTAATAAAAGCGCTGACTTCAGATACATTTGAAGGACAAGATTTCTTTGAGACAAGTTCCATGCTGATATCATTTATTCTATTAGGGAAGTATTTGGAAATTGTTGCTAAAGGGAAAACATCTGATGCTTTAGGAAAGCTGACTCAACTTGTTCCTGATAAAGCTTATTTAGTAGCAATTGATACTGATGGAAACATAATCACAGAGACAGAAATTGACACTCAACTTATACAAAAAAATGACATAATTAAGATTGTTCCTGGGTCCAAAATTCCTGTTGATGGTATAGTTATAAAAGGGCAAAGCTATGCTAATGAAAGTATGATCACTGGGGAAGCAAGACCTGTTGATAAATGCCCAGGAGACAAGGTATTATTCTTATGTTATGACTCATAATTGCTTGTAGTTTTTTATGTTACTGATTACGAGAGTAGAAGCATTCCATGACAAAAACAGAAATAAAGGTGAGTGTCAATGTTGAAGGGTGAGAATTCCATGAAAGATGCTCTGTTAGCAGCTATGTATTTTATTACAGAGAAATAGGGCAATGTTCTAATTACAGAGATCAAAATTGCTCATAGAAAAAGAAAATAAAAGAACACTACAGTTCCTTGTGGTTTTGCAAACCTCCTTGCTCAAACGTCCCAAAAATCACTTAATTACTAGCTTATCTTTACCTTGTTTGCCTCTCGTCCCCTAATTTTTTCTTCTAAATTTTCCCCTTCCTTCCCACTTTCCTTGCCATGTATCCAAGGTTGTTACAACTCTGAATCCCTTTTCTGCCTGATAATCATAATTCTCATGTGGTCTATCATGGGAATTCCTAACAATAGGTGAAAGTGCAACAAAAAAGGTGGGAGTGGATGCACTCCATGACGTGTTTAGTCATGATTACATTAAGATTTACATATAGAGAGAGTATACACAAAGACATGTGCAATAGATTCAGGAGGTTGATATATTTTCTTTTTATTTTATTTTCTATAGAAGGGGGATGTCATGTAGTGAAATGTGTAACCTTTGATTCCAAGTTCTAGTGGTTCAAATTAGTGTAAAGGTAGCATGATAGAGTGGTAAGAACATTTTTAATTTCATGTGCTGGACAGGTTATCAGTGGAACCATTAATGAGAATGGCTGCATACTGGTTAAGGCCACACATGTTGGATCCGACACTGCACTTTCTCAAATAGTTCAACTCGTTGAAGCTGCTCAACTGGCCAAAGCACCAGTTCAAAAACTTGCCGACCATATTTCAAGGGTTTTTGTTCCAATAGTGAGTGTGTTCCTCAACTATACGTTTCTATTTTTTTTTCCCTTAAAAAAGGTTTCATCTATGTGTAGAGATTTAATATAATATACATCTCTTTAGGGAGACTGAACTTATATATACTGTTATCAGTATTGCAACAATATTTTATCAATGAGAAGATGCTTATTTTGTGGTTGCATCCTTAGGTGGTTATTGTAGCACTAATAACTTGGCTTGGATGGTTCATTCCTGGGGAAGCTGGTATTTACCCTAAACATTGGATACCAAAAGCAATGGATGCATTTGAGCTTGCTTTGCAGTTTGCTATTTCTGTTCTGGTTGTTGCTTGCCCATGTGCTCTGGGTCTTGCAACACCAACTGCAGTCATGGTTGCTTCAGGCATGGGTGCTTCTCAAGGTGTTCTCATCAAGGGTGGAGATGCACTGGAAAAGGCACACAAGGTGATGCTATTTCTTTTTGCTGTTACTCCAAATCTCGAATTGTAGTATTTAAACTTTGCTTGCATTTGGAGAGCACTAACAAAAATTTGTTAAAGTAATATTTTGAACACCATGTGAACCTTTCCCCAATTTTTGTTTATCAGAATTAAATTGTTTGAAAAATGATAACTAGATGACGGAAAGTAATCAGCCATCAAAGTTACCGTTATTTGCGACTTGTGACAAAATCTTTAGACTGCAAGTTGTTATATTACTTAGCATAAGGCCTTCTTTTTAGAAAGTAGTCAAGGTTGCCTAAGTGTCTGAAATGGAAACCAGACATATTACTAGCACGAGATGACATAATAATACCTGATAGGGTTGTTCTGTATGATTTCCCCCCTTGTTTCAGCATTCATAAGTTGGTTTGTGTAAAATCTGTACAATTAACCTTTAATGGACTGTGCTTTTCTTCCATTTTTTCCTTGTTTGAATCCCTCTACTGTGGTAAATAGATTGCATATTTGATATTTGATGAGGCAAGTCTAAAGTATTTTCTCAATGTTTATATTCTTTTCTAGATGGAAACATATTCCTTATAATTTTATATTATTTCTTTTGTTGAAATCTCATTCACTGCTCCCAATGCAGGTAAAAATTGTTGTGTTTGATAAGACTGGGACACTAACGGTTGGCAAGCCAGAGGTAGTTAGTGCAGTGCTGTTTTTTGAATTTTCTATGGAGGAATTATGTGACATGACAATTGCTGTGGAGGTATATTTTTTTTGATATTGAATAATACTGTACTTATTTGGATATCTGAATATTTGATCTAACTTTTTTCTTATTAACAATTTGGACCCTATGATGGAAAGAGATTATTATAAAAGAGAGACTGGATCTAGTTTTGATAAAAAAAAGTTTGGTTGTCTTGTAATGGAAAAAATGTTGGGTTAAGTTGATTTCAAGTGGTTTATATTAAAATAGATTTCAAATAAATTTGAAAGACACAAGACAATAACATTTTGTCTTCATTTAATAGATTTGGGGAAAAGAATTCTAATTAGTGTGTGCTGCCTGTATTTTGGTATTTGAATTCACAGTTTGTTCAATGAGATGAAAAATAAAATGGAGAAAAAAAATCTAAATGACACTTTCTAATCCAGATATACCTTATTTAAATTTTCCATAATGTTTAAGCTAATTATTGATACGAATTTTTAGGCAAGTAGTGAGCACCCAATAGCAAAAGCTGTTGTGACACATGCAAAGAGGCTGCGCCAGAAATTTGGTTCTTGCACTGAGGAAGTCCCAGATGTGGATGATTTTGAAGTACATATGGGAGCTGGGGTTAGTGGAAAGGTTGGTGATAGAACAGTTGTGGTAGGAAACAGGAGACTCATGCATGCTTGTAATGTTCCAATATGTTCTAAGGTTGAGAAGTATATCTCTGAAAATGAAATTCTGGCTAGAACTTGCATTTTAGTTTCAATTGATGGAAAGATTGCTGGTGCATTCTCTGTAACTGATCCTGTAAAACCAGAGGCTAAACGTGTCATTTCTTTTCTCCGTTCTATGGGCATCTCAAGCATCATAGTGACGGGTGATAACTGTGCTACCGCAACTGCTATTGCAAATGAAGTGGGTATTGATGAGGTCTTCGCTGAGACGGATCCTGTGGGCAAAGCTGATAAGGTGAAAGACTTGCAGGTAAGGCTTGTAAGCTATTAAGCTGTTAGAAACTCAAGCTAAAAGCAAGTCTCTCTATAGGATCTAGTAAACTAATATAGTTGATTTGAGAAATGCTAACAAGACACTTTCTAAAACACCCTTTGAATACGCTTTTTACTATTGGCTAAAATTTATCAGAAATCACAATTTTGTTGGTCTCACACTTCTTATATAATGAGCTCCACTTGTTTTTGTAGTTCCTAATAAATTTTAACCAATTGTAGAGTGTTAGTAACCAAGAATTGAATTGAGAAAGAAAAGAAAGGATTTTATTGACTATTAAGAAGAAAAAAAAGAAAAAAGGAGAGAAAACTCTCCTCCAGGGGTTTTCCCTTCACAAAGGATTTCTCCTTTCACAAAGAGCTAATGCTCATTTAGAATGACAACAAATCTCCCTCTCTCCTATCCTTCTTCCCCTATGTATATCTAATAAACCCCTCTAACTAACTAACAAACAAACTAGCTAACTCATTAATAATACCCCAGTCTAGCTATCTTAACTAACTCACGCTTTTCCTTATATCCTAATAATACACTAAATATCAACCTTGTCCTCAAGATTGGAATTTGAAAACTGGAAATGCACAGTGAAACCTCCTCAAGTTTTCTCCGATTGCTGGAAGACATTTGCACTTCTTGTAGCTTAACTGGGAATAACCAACTGCTCCTGCATGCGGGGTTGAGTTCGGTGGCTCTGGTGGAGGTCGGGATGGAAGCAAATTCTGATTAAACTGGACCTCCATGTGTGATGCTTAATCTCTTTCCACCTCTGTTCTTTTAACATGTCATCAGGCACACAGACATCCAACTTTAGCAGTATAAATCCTGCCACCCAATTTGGATTCCAAGTTTTTGCTCCTCTTTTATGAATCCCCTTTCTATAGCCCATTTGGACATGGCTCACTATGTAAAAAGTTAGACCTCCTTTGCAGAATTCCAAAACTTCACCATTCCTCTTTCTCATCCTTCAGAACTGAATCGTTTACACTAACAGGGTGGGTATTCCTCTTTGGTGTCCCTCCATGGGGGATCAACTATGAACCCGCTGGCCACTTCATGCGAACTCAAGTTTGGTGGCTTTGGTGGTGGTGGGGATGAGGGTGGACTCCTTGGCTCCATTATCGACCTGTCACCCATAGTTACAACAAAATTTAATGCTAGAGGCTCATCCAACAAGTTGACATTCCAAGATTCCAGTACTATTGATGTTCCAACCACCTTCATGAATGATTTTTGTTTCATCATAACAATTTTTTTATGGAACTTTGAATCTTGAAAACAATGTGGCTTGGTTGCATCACCAGCTTCGACTTCCTTGATCAAATCTGATATTGGGCTATCAAGAAAATCGTCTTCACAGCCTTCATCCGTCATTCTATTCTCCTTGTGCTTCTCCCTCTTTATTGATGAATCAACTTCTTCCTCCATAACCTTTTCAATCATTGTTTCTCTTGCTAATTTTGCTTCATTTTTGTTTTTTTCTCCACCACAAAGGGTGTGGTTCTTGATTACTAAACCTTCTTTATGTCTGTTTTCTGATTTCAAGAACTGCAATGGGTCACTGTCACACTCAAAACTGCTACCCTTTAAATAACATGCCCCTTCTATGCTTCTATCAAAGTTGGTTAGTTCCAACTTTCTTGTCTAAGAACTAGCCTTTGTTTCACTGCATTCTGAGCCACTTCCCTCCATGCTATTTTTATCTTGTTGAGAGGCATGGGAATCAACTTCTTCATTCAATATCTTGCACAACATGTGTTTCAACTCTAAAATGTTGGTCCTCTCTTTCAAGAACTCTGTGGAAGTCTCTCTTTTTTGATGGGGTTTCTATCTCAATTTGTTATTCATGCTTCAAGATACCCAATCTTTCAAAGACGTGATTACCATAGCAATCTTCGAATCTTTTGATCGAAGCTGTGGAAAATGACTCCCAATCTGAATCTGGGTTCTTTTGGCTCCAAATGTAGAACCAATGTGTCACAACACCCTCCATGCTCATGAATGCATATTGTAGCTTATGGAATGAAGGAATTTCTTGTACCTCAGAATTGATCAGCCCATGCAATCCAACCAATTGGGTCTGTCCCCATGAATGCTAGCAGCTCCACCTTCTTAGCCCAAATTTGTGCTTCCTCCATCTCTAACACTGGCTCTCCTTGAAGATCTGGCAGGTTTGACCTTGTTAGGAACCAAGAATTGAATTGAGAAAGAAAAGAAAGAATTTTATTGACTAGTAAGAAAAGAACAGAAAATAGGAGAGAAAACTCTCCTCCAAGAGTTTCCCCTTCACAAAGGATTTCTCCTTTCACAAAGAGCTAATGCTCGATTTACAATGACAGCAAATCTCCCTCTCTCTATCCTTCTTCCACTATTTATATCTTATAAACCCCTCTAACTAACTAACAAACTGGCTAACTAACTCATTAATAGTCTAACTATCTTAACTAACTCACCCTTTTCCTTATATCCTAACATAGTGTTAGATAATAGAGAGTGTGTTGCTAGCACCCCTCTCTTTGATACATTTTGGTTATAACATGATGTTCAAATGCTTAACATCAGAGTTCATATGAAACAATAATAATTTCTGATTTTTGAAATTGAAACTGGATGCAGATGAAAGGAATGACTGTGGCGATGGTAGGTGATGGAATAAATGACTCGCCAGCCTTGGTTGCTGCTGATGTTGGCATGGCAATTGGTGCTGGAACTGATATAGCTATAGAAGCAGCTGATATAGTTCTGGTCAAAAGCAGTTTGGAAGATGTGATCACAGCCATAGACTTATCAAGAAAGACCATGTCGCGCATCCGGCTGAACTACATCTGGGCTCTTGGTTACAACATTCTAGGCATGCCAATTGCTGCTGGAGTCTTGTACCCCTTTGCTGGAATCAGATTGCCCCCATGGCTTGCTGGTGCTTGCATGGCTGCTTCCTCTCTTAGTGTGGTTTCTTCGTCTCTTTTGCTGCAGTTCTATAAAAAACCTCTGCATATAGAATCCTCTTGATGGCTTATTTATGCCTTATAGTTTGATTAAAAGTCCACATCATGTTGGCCGCAAGACTCAGGTCAGGTGTAACATTTTTCGGTTACCTAATTGATATAATAATTCTTTCACTGCTACTATTTGGTCAAAAATAGGTTGGCCTAAAGTGCAATGTTTCATGGAAACAATTGATTGACCATCTTGCCCACATTAATAACAAGTCATGTATGTATCTGCAGTTTAAATCTTGAGGCTGTTGGAACAAGATATTGGAAATGAATCAGGAGACTAATTAATTGGTTCCATTGTTTGGATTGTGAAATTGTCAATGAAATGAAATGGGATTTTTTTTGAATGTGTAAAAAGTTTAGGTAAGTTGGGTTTTGAGGCTCACCTCTGCACCAGGGTCAAGGCAGGCAAGCCTCAAAGGCCCAATTTGATTGATATTTTGAAGTATTTATTAGAAATTAGTACTCTTAATTTTTATAAATTTGTTATTAAATATTTTAAGGCTATTAGGGTGTAAAATTGGAATGAAAGTTTTAATATTTCATTAAAAACTGAAAAGTCAATCAGAGTATATATATATAAAATTGAATGTCAAAATGTCAATAAATTTGAAATACAGGGAGCAAGATTTAGCCTATAATATAACTGATTTTGCATTCTTCCTTTCGTAGCCTGTTACATAATTTTATTATTTAAGTGAGACTGGGAATTTGTTCTTCCTCCTTTCAATCCCAACACTTCCTCTGGTATCTCTAAGCAAACTACAGAACAGACAACCCGAGAAATTTCCGAAGATCTAGTGAACAGAAAACTATTGTTATTTGTCTGATGTCAAATTGTATTGTTTGTTGCTTTCATTTATTCTTATTCACGAACTTTTGCAAACGATACTAATGGTAGGAGCTACTCTGAAATTGGCACATTGATTATACTGTTAACAAAAGTTACTATTCTTTATACATTACACTCTCTAGAGGATTTACAATCCATAATTATTTATGAGTTGTTTATTATAATATTGGGGGTCTTATAATTCTATATAGATTTAAGTATTTTAAACAAAAATTCACTCCAATGTTAAGATTGTTAAAATTAATACTTAAATTAATTTATGGACTTGAAAATATATTATTTATTAATATAATATTGTTAAACAATGGTTGCTTATATAAACAACTCCATAGTGGTAAAAAAAACTTAAAGATCCCATTGTGGTTTGCATTGAAGTGGTCTTTAATTTATTTAATATTTTATTTAGAGTAAATTACTCTTTTCATAACTGATATTTTGGTGTGACTTGAAAATAAGTCATACGGTGTAACTTATATATTATCCAATCATATAATGTCATGTGACTTATATTGTCATATCATACAATTTAGTTTAATTTTTTGTTTTTTGCAATTAAATCCAAGGATATTTTTTTTTAAAAAAAATTAATGTTTTATTTAAAGACATTTTTATCTTTAATTAATTCGTATTGTAAACCTAGACTTCCATTTTCGACGTATAATCTTTCTCATTGTTGTCAACGGTAGAACACTTTCCGCGCGTTACTTCCTGCATTGTGCCTCTTACCTGACCATCGACCACGGTTGTAGAAGAGTTCTTGTCTCCACATTCCCTATGCAAAAGCTGAGTGTTATTAATATATTTTTTCTTTAAGAAAATAATCTAATTATATCTAATAAATTGATCTCGTAATTATTTTTTATCCAACATTAGAACAAGTATATTTTAATCCAAGATTAAAACAAGAATATCTAATAAAATTTTGAAATATATACTTTTTATATTTATATTGAATTTCTTTATAGTAAACACGTCAAAGAGAAAAATATTCATAGATATGATTTAGTCATGAAATATTCTACTTAGTGATGATGGATAAACCAAATTGTGTCATTGTGAGAAAATAAAGCAAACAATGGTGAGGGTGTTTCCATTTTATTTTGACATTCATATTTGGAATAATTAGACAATGGTTTTATTTATTTTGTTGCTGGCTTTTCATAAAACATAGAAAGAAAGAAATAGAAAACAAAAAGCAAAAAGGTGCCTTTGTAAAATCTTGATTTTGTATCATTGTATATACTTGTTGTCATGAGGATGCATAGCACAACAGTCGTACTTTCTTTGTTATACTGGAAACAGCACAAAGCACGTTCATGTCTTTATGAGTGAGTAAATTATGCATTGGTTTGATATGTTGTATTATGTCTTTTGATTTAGAATGGAATGAACACTTTTTTTTCTTCTTAAAAAGTTCATCACTTAGTTCTTGTGCATTAAGTTACCTTCTAACAGTATTTGGAGTGTAGTTGTTTGTTTATCTACTTGTTTGAATGGTTTGAATCATTTTATTTTTAAATAAACACAAGTTTTTTACATGGAGGTTAATTTTTAGCACGCAAAAGAAATTACAAGAAAATGATATGATTTTTGGCACATTCTTCAGCCACCTACCTCTTTTTGATATTTGGTTGGCACAATATTTTTTCTGTTGTTTGAAACTACTACAATGTCTTTATTATTTTTCATTTTTACATTTCCCCTGTGATGTTTTTACCTTCTCAGATTTGTTATAAGTGTCTTTCCCTCAATCTCAGAAGTTTCATCCTCCCATCTCCTCGCATTCCCAGTGTCCTTAGAAGTTCCATCACTCATGGCACACAACTCTTTCTCTTTCTTGCACTATCAACGACATACTTCACGAGATTTTATTCCTTGATTTCGTGTTTCCCGTTGCAGAATAGGAAAACAAACAGAGAATGCAAAGAAGGAAATGAGAGCAAGTGCTCCCCCAAGTCAAAGAATATCCTAGACTCCAATTATCATTCCAAATCTTTCGTTCCATACCCAATACAATCCGCACCCTTCCCTTATTTTATTTTTTAAAATTGAGCATGATATTGGTACGAAGTAGTCCTGCCAAAAATGATAATTAATCTTCCTCTGGGACCTCGAGTGTAATGCCTGGTGTTTTAAAGCATGTAATTAAGCCTAGATTAAGCCCATGATTAAGGATAATAATTAGGCTTAGTATAATTCGAGAAAAGGCTTGAAAAAGAGATGAAATAGGCTGTTCTGGCCTGTGGCGGGACCCGCGTGACGTGCGGCGCGATCCGTGCCAGATGTATAAGTCAGGCCAAGTGGTTCTGCCATCTCGCGCCAGTAGCGTGAGTACGGCGCTAATGGCGTGGGAGCCCCGAGCCTGTGGCGCGACCAGCGTGGAGTTGGCGCGAGTAGCGTGGCTTGGCCGAGATCATGGCGCTAGTAGCGTGGGAACGGCGCGATCAGCGCGAGACCGGCGGAAATGTTTTATAAGAGGCCTTTTGGGCTGAGAGAGAGAGAAGAGAAAAAGGAAAGAAAGAGAAAGAGAGAGAAACCTCCATTGTTGATTTTGAGAGCTTCATATCTTCTCCATCTCTCATCTAAACACCTTAGACCCAACTGAGAAAGTATTCAGAGCTTCGAGATCAGCTAGTGACTTAGCTTGATTGTCGAGAAAAGTCGGTCTACGGCGAGATCAGGATTCCAAAGGGAGTTTTTGGAATCGAGGAACCAGGACCAGAGGAGGCTTGGCTGAGCGATCTGTCTTAGGGAAAGTGGTTCCCTAGTGTGTCTGAGTTGCACAGAGGTAAGAAACTCGAGCTCTAGCCGTTGGTTCTGTGTTTGGATCTTTGGTTAGATTTTGAATATCTTAAGGGGTGTTTTTGGAAGTGTTAGAACCGTTATTAGGCTCGGACTCTGTAGAGTCTTATGCTCAGAGGACTGTTCTGAGGAGTTTAGAGCCTTGAATCATCATTACTGATGAAGTTTGATTTTGGCTCTAAGTCTGCATGGGTAGAGATAAAAGGTTGACTATTTGACTAGTCTGGACGTTAGAGCAGTTGACAAAGTTGCTCATGAGATGATATAGATGAGATTGACCGGTTGAAACTGGTAATAATGAGAAGTTGAGTTTGAGCTGTAATGCTCAGTGTGGATGGCTGGTGTTGAGTCTAGAGGGACTCTGAGGCCATTGTGATCTGAGATAGACCATTGAAAGGTCTACAGATAGGCTTATAGAGGATAGCCTGG
>PYAF01004432.1:212814-224204 GCA_007407185.1 Glycine tomentella
TGATGACAAGAAACTTCAAGTTCAGCATAATGGTCTTAAACATCCAAGGTTAAACAAACAAGAGCATAGACCACAATGAACAATTACAATTTCAGCAAAGAAATCCTAAACTTGAATTCAACGATAATTTACACCAGTACTAAAGCAAGCAAAACAGATTCCTTGATTGAAGCAAATTGAGGCAATAAGAATAGACCATATTAAAGTGTAATGCCTAAACATGTGCTCAACAAAATAGTTCTGAAATGTCATAGTGTAAAGCAAGTGTAAAACTGAATTCAAACACAATTTCACACCAAAACCTCTCAACAGATGCTATGCTATCTAAGCATACGAGGCCATCTCAGAATCACAAGAAGCATTATCAAAGAACAACAACATTGAACTGCCCTAATTCTACCCAATTCCTAGATTTATCCAACCAACATTACTATGCATTGAAAACAAACAAACATAAATAAAAACAACACAAAGAAAATAATAACAAACATAACAAGAACAAAAACAAAAACAAATAACCACAGATGCAGAACACAAGGATGTCCTTCATGAGTCCATCCTTAAGCCCTTATATGTTCCCTATTCTCTCAGTAGTATCTAGCTCCTCCTCTTGTTCTTCTTCTAGTGACGATCTGGAACTAGATACCTCTGCTTCCTTCCTTTGTTTCGCTAACTTTCGGGTCCTCTTAGCAAGGATTCACGGGTCAGCGGTACCTCGCATAAACTCAGGAAGCAGGTTAGTAACAAAACAAATCCAACCTTAAAGATAAAAATTTATAATAAATTTGGCTAAAACAATCCCTGGCAACGGCACCAAAAACTTGTTGCGTACTCAGCAAGTGCACCGGTCGCTCAAGTAATAAAGTGATAAGAGAGTTATTGTCCCACGAGAATTGTTTGACCAATTAAATCATAAATTAAATCGATAAGTTGGATAACAAATAAAGAATGAATAAGGTTGTTTTTGTGTGTGTGTGAGGAATAAGCTAAACTAAGAACTAAATATAAACATAAGCGTATAGACAAACTATGGAGGTTTATAATAAGATGTGGTTAAGTAGCTAGGGCAATCCACACCAAATGCTTCCTACCCTTGTTCATGTATTGACTACCACCTTCATCAAGCCTAAGTTACCTAACATGCATCTTCAATAATAATAGCTAAGCCCTACTCCTGCAGTGTTCTTAACCCTTTAACCCACTCTAATAACCTAATCCCTTAGTGATATTGATTAGGTCAAGCATTAAATGATGCATTAAATGGTTGCAACCATACACTCCTATCCCTAGTTAATGTAAAGCTTGTCACTTTACCTAAGTCTAAGCATAAAGCCCCAATATTCCTATTGCAAACCCCAGCTCTCAATATCTAACTAGAGTGATCAGTTCCAGAGAGAGATAGAAACATGCATTCAACAAGATAAAAATGAAATAACTTGGCATTAATGAAAGATAGCATCCAATATAATCCCAAAAGAGGTTACATTCAGTGCTTAGCCCTAACTACAATAGAAAACTAGCCAAACCTAAACATGGATAGCCTTGGTACAACAAGAAGAAGCATGAAGTTGATATATACAAGGAAGAAGAGGAAGGGAAGAGGGAAGAACCCTCTTCCCCTCACACCCAAACCCTAGCTCAGCTCCCAAGCCTTCTTTCTCCTCCTTTGGTGACGATTTTCGTCCAAAAAAGATCCTTCTTCAGTGCTGAGGCTTCATTATTTATAGAGTAGCCAGTGAAATCTCTGTTTTGCCCTCATTATGCAAACTCTGCGACCTGTGGTGCTCCTGACACGGGCATGGCGCTGACGGCGCCAAAATCCAAAAGGAACCGCGCTCCTGGCACGGGAACGGCGCTGACGGCGTTGGCTGAAGAAATCGTGGTGCGGATGGAGCGAGTCTGGCGCTCCAGGCATCAGATTCCAGAGATGGTGGCGCGGATCGCGTGGTACTGGCATGGATAGCGCCAGACCTTCTGCTCTGCATAATTCTTAGCTAATTCACCTGTTATTCATTCAATCTTGACCAAAATACCTCATTGAAGCAAATAAGTTACATTCACACCAATTGGAAGCTATTTATCATATAAAATGATGCATTTAACGATCTAATTAAGCTTGAAAAGCATCATGTGCTAGGCACATATCAGCTTTATAGAGGAAAATGCAGTTTAAATCAAATGTTAAGTGTACAAAAGTTTGCTGGATTTACTTTTGGTTTGTGTTACAAACATGGAGCAAAACCTTTTGGGAATACAAAGTTTGTACTACCAAAACAAAAGAATCAAAGTGGCTTTTCAAAAACAAAGTATCAACAATTGACTCATTTTGAAGGAGCATCAAAATCTCTAACTTGCAATTATTGCATGAAGAAAGGTCATACATCTCTATCTCATCTTTCTATCATTATTATTAGTCTTTTGGATAATCATTTGAATATCAACAGATAAACTTTTTCTGGTATTGCTTTCTATGAAGGGTTAGTCTTGATTGACTAAAAATTTGTTATTCAAAAGGGTGTCCTTGTGATAGGATCCTAAATCCACTGCTTGTTTTAAAGAAATTTTAAAGATCCTGTTTTAACCAATTCACCCTCCCCCCTCTTGGTTAATTGTGTGTGTTCATATTATTTTCATCTTTCACTTGGATTACATATTGTAACAATTATATCACAATTTCTTAGGCGTGCATCCGTATACTATTTATCTTTAGACTTCCACCTTAACAACCCGGTTCATCTCATATATCAATAGAGTAATCATCACGACTTAATTTTGTCACTAAAACAAATGTGACTATACCCCAATGACCATCACATTAATACACTCAATGACATTGGTCAATATAGAAAAGCAACATGAAAATTACATGCAATGTGATCTCAATCATGTATATTTTCAATTGGTCCAACTTAAGTCTTTAGTGAGATCAATCTTAAGTCCATAAGTACAATTTAAACATTGCACTTAAATAAACAAGTTTCATAATAAACTTATAGATCATAATTTTTATTTATGTAGAAATCAAATACATGAAAACTGAATTCAAACATAGAACATAAAGAATTCCACTAAACCAAGGCAACAACTTAAATAACACCATACAAGCAACATATATGCTCACAATTTAAGTGTCAACCACTAATTAGTGGGTCAGCTAGCATGCTATCTATTCCTATATGTTCTACAAAAAATATCATTTTTCTTAATTCTTTCTTTAACAACCATATACTTTATGTCAATAATCTCTCACCTAGTTGAACTTCTGTTGTTTTTGAACTATAGCACTAATGAGTTATTGTCATAATAAATACTTAATGGCCTCTTAGTGTTTGTAACAATGGCCAAGCCAATGACAAAATTTAGTAGTTATATCATATGATTCGATGCCTCAAAACAAGATATTAACACCATCATCGTGGTTAAAGATGTATCCTAATGGAGTTTCTTCTATTTAGGCATCCCACAAAATTTGAGTCAGAATACCTTATGATCTCTAAACTTCTAGACTTTTGATATGTAAGCATATAGTTTGTTGTTCTCTTCAAATAATGCATTTCGCGTTTTACTACTTTATAGTGTCACATACCATGGTTACTCACATATCTCCCTAGGAAACCCACTAAAAATGTTATGTTAAGACGAAAATAAACTTAAGTATACATAAGACTCCCAAAAGCTAAAGCATAAGAAATCATTTTCATTTTTTATATTTAATATTACTAATAGTGTACTGTTTGAGACTAGCTTGTCTCCTTTAGCAACATGTGTATCTTTTGGTTTACTATCTTTCATGTTGAATATATCTAAACCTATATTATGACTAGTAATATGTGATCAACATATAATACAAAAAGGACAATTTTACTCCCACTAAACTTTGGTATATGCAATTATCAACCAAAATTGCCTTAAAACTATAAGTGGTAATAACTTGATGAAAATTATAATATCATTGACGGGAAGCCTATTTAAAGTCATAGATAAATTCTTTTAGTTTACACACCATAAATTTTGAATTACCTTAACAAAGTTTTCTACTTGCACCATATTGTTTCATCAATGTTGCCATTTAGAAACATAGTTTTTACATCCATCTAATGCAACTTTAAATCAAAATGAGTTATTAATGTCATTATAGTCTTAAGAGAGTCTTTCTATGAAATCAGAAAAAGTCTCTTTATAATCAATGCATTCCTTTTAAGTAAAGTCTCTCCCAACAAGATGAGCTTTATATATCTCAACATTATCCTTTGAATCCCTTTAAATTATAGATATAGGTTTACAACTTATGGGGTACGCATCTTCAAGTAAATTGACGATATTCCAAAAGTCACTGTCAACCATTGATTTTATCACGTAATTAATAGCATTAATCCACTTTTTAAGGATTAGAACATCATATGACTTGACTAAAGTTGATTAGATCTTCCTCAGTTAACCTAATGTCATATTCATGTTCTTAAAGAAATGAACTATAATAATCCAAAGTTGCATTTCTCAATTTTCTAGTGGATCTTCTAAATGACACTTCTTAACGTTGTTGAGTCTGAACTATAGGTGGTGCTTGAGGAGGAATCTCATTATTGTCTTGTCCTTGAATGATGTCAAGAATAACATTATTATTAATTATTAGATCTATTTCTTGAACAACGGTAAGTACAAAGACTTATCCATTGTTAATAACAGGTTATTCTTTAAGGACAACACTCCTTATGTTTCCTTCCCCTCCAAACTTAACTTCCTCAGGAAATTTTGCATTTTCATCTCAAAGAATGATTTTGTAGTGGGATTGTAAAACTTACACTCATGAGAGAGTTCAACCTAACCAATAAAATAGTAATTACATCTTTAAGTCTAGCTTACCTTAATGTGACCTATAAGGCCTTACTTTGGCTAGACATTCTCAAATGTCCATGTGCCTAATGATAGGCTTATTTCCAGTCCATAGCTCATGGGGGGTTTTAGAAACTACTTTAATTGGTACCTTGTTGAGGATATAAACTACAATCTTTAATGTCTTTTCCCAAAGTGACTCTAGTAGAGAAGAATAATACCTTTTACCATATCCTTAAGAGTCCAGTTTCGTCACTCTACAACTTTGTTCATGTTAGGTTTTTCCAACATTGTATATTGCATAACAATTTCACACTTATTCAAGAAGAAAAAAGGGAAAGGATTTTAGACGTTGCTCACCTTATCTATCATATCTATCATAGTATTCATCGCCACAATCAAATTTGGTGGTCTTAATTGTCTTTCCTAATTGAAGTTCAACTTCAACCATGAAAGACCTGAAAACGTCTAAAGACCGAGACTTCTCATCAATTAAAGAAAGAGTAATCGTCTATGAACATAATAAAATACATTTGTCATTCCATGAATCCACATGGAAGGAATCGCAAAATATTTGTATGAATTATTTCTAAAACATCCTTAGCTCTTTCGGCACCTAAATCCCTTTTGTTTTTTTGTTTTCCCTTAATACACTCAATACAAACTTAAAAGTCTAACAAATCTAAGGGTCCAAGATTTCCTCCGACATAAGCTTATGAATTCTTTATATAGAGACGTTACCTAAACACCTATGTCATAAAGTGGCAGAATTCTCATTTAATTTATGTTTTTTACCATGTGAATCTTTCACAACATTTCATTATAGGAACACTCAATATTAATTAAAGACCTATAACAAACATCATTTCAATCACAAGAGAGACTAACCATGTTATTTCTAAATGAACAAAATAACTAGATTTGTCCAAAATAGAAATAGAAATTGATTAAGAATGACATGATTTGATCCAATATCACGATAAAGAACAACTTAGGGTGATCTAGTATCATGATAAATAAATCTCCGTTAGAGTTTTCGTAGTTTTAAAAATTGTCAAATTTCATGCAATTGAGAAAATTTTCAATTGACTCCTTTTAAAAAATGAAAGGACTGAGATTCCAAAATAATACAAGTAATAAAAAAGGGTGATAGCAGCAACTACTAATGAGAGAACAATAAACATACAATGCACAATTTATCTTTATGGTAAATTTAAATATCCAAAAAAGATACCTAGCACACACCGTTAATCCCCAACCTTTGAATTGAAAGGGAAAAATGAAAGTAGTACTCTCAATTGCTAAACAATCCTCATGTGAAAAATAAGTATTTCCAAAACAATTTTCAATTTCACAAGGCTTCATATATTATATATAATTGTAAAAGATTAATTCTAAATTATCATAATAAAACTGCATCACAACTATATATAATCAACCCACCAGATTCGATGCAATTTATAAAAAGAATATGTTGAAATGAATATCTCAATATGTCCAAAATCCAAAATAAATTGAAATGAATTTAGTAGTGATTAAAAAAGTAGAATAAAATGCAATCATATTAATTTCCAAACCACCATGATATATAATGATATTATATCCAAATCAATATTCTATACATTGACCTTTATCAATCATAAGCCATATATTTGCATAGTCAATAACAAAGTACCATTACTAATATATAACATGTTTACAAATAAAAAGCAAGTCATATATATATATATATATATATATATATATATATATATATAATAAGACGTTAAAATGTTTCAAATAATAGACTCATCACAAGATACACAATACAACATTAATTCCTAGTCTTTACATAGAGAAATTAATTTGTAATTGATACTTTCAAGATCAAATATTGGCAATTAGTTTTGTCTAATAAAAGTCGTTGGAATGACTATTATTCACATTGAAAACATTATATAACTGTCACATATTTATCATCACATTATGTTATTATTTGGCCAAATTGTATCTTTCTTTGGGCTGAACACAATTCGCATAAATAATCTCATACTAACATCTATGTAAGTTTAATCAAATCAATTTTCACAATAGGGATTATTTTGGTAAGATATTGTGCCAATTAGTTTAATTAAAAAATTAGCAGACATGCAAATAAATAGGGACGATATGTAAATGCTAAATTTACACTCAATCATGTCAACAATAAATATGAAACATTAGTCACTACAAGTAAATATTGCATCTATAAATAATGTTATCAATTTTAATAAATAATTGTTCTATATTTTTTCATCATATTTATTTTTATTAAATTGTTAATATGACAAGTCCTTAACGAAAATTAGAGATTTGTTATCATGATAGAGATTATGATAATTAGAAACAAGTCCTTTATAATATTAATCTAAATTGTTATTGATAGTAGGGTTATTGTGAATAAAATATCGATAATCTAGATATATCAATATATATGTAATGACATTTATTGGATAAAGAGTAATAGATCTCATTTATTAAATTACATATATAGATGATGTATATGTTGATGTCATCATTGAAATGGCTCAATTGAGAATTCCTAACAATTAATATTACCTTGATATGTCAACATGAATTTCTTAAGAATAAATATAATAGTTTCCTTTGACATGAGATTATCATAGTTATTAACAAGTTGTTTATTATGTCTTAATTGCAAACACAGAATGCCTTAGGACACTAGTTGAATGAATATTGAATATGATTAAATACTTATAGAATTAATTATTAATCAAAAAGAAATACATCAACTCTAGGTAATGAGTTTAAACTCTGAATAATTAAGACTTTGGTCAAGGCAATTGAAAGAAAGAAGAAAAAAGTTTCTTAAGTCATCCATTGATTAAATGTGTTAGCTTATTAGAGTTTGACAATAATAGTATACTCTAAAGTTAACCTTGAGTTGTACGTGATGGTAGGAAATATTACATTTTTCTTCTATTGTTTCTTGAAGGTAAAAGATGATATTTCATGCTATTGGACGTTAAGTGGTGTTGCTAGACGCCTACCTTGATTAGTAAATTAATTATGATTAATTTACTACTAATTTAGTATTGAACCTACAGAGTCACACACAAACGAATGTTTCAATCTTTGGAAAAGAAAAATAATTTATTTGATAATTAAATTAGATAATTTAATTTAATCAAGTAAATATTTTTGTAAAATATTATTATATTCTTTGCTAGCACCAAGAATGTAATTAATATAAAAAAGAGTATTATTTTATAAATGTGGAAGTTGACCATAAAATAAGAATAATATTATATTGTTACATATTAGAATCAGATGATGTGATTAGTTATCGTAATTAGTCATGATTAATTATAAATTATCTTTGCTGGAAGCTTCTTAAAATAAAAGATATGAGATAGTTTTTATTTTTATAAAGATAAAAGAGATATAAAATTATTTTAAATAAAATATTTTTTTCTATTTGAAAAAAGGTCCAAATCCATATCTCTTAAACATTATAAATAGAAGCATTTACCTAAGGCAAAATGTATCAGATACAAGCTAAAAAACTTCAACCCTAGTTTCAAACATGGAAAGTAAATAGAGGATTTGCTCTTTAGAGTTTCACTCATCAAAGAGTTGACAACAGATATTAGTCTCGATGTGGATACACATAGAGTCTCCACACTATTGAAAAAAAAATTGTTGTTTCAAGAACGTAAATTCAGATGCACAAACATATTTTTCTCTATTTATTATTGTTGTATATTTGATAATGACTCATAATTTTCATGTTGCAAGTGTTGGAAACACTTCTATGTAATTATCATTAAATTTTCGCATTCAAAATGTATGTATCACCAATAAGTTGTCTGGTAAACAGGATCAGTATCAAATATGCATGTGTAATTTTATAAATTAAACTTTTTCCAATGTAGTGTAGTTTTAACATGTATATTTATTTACATCAATTATTTTAGTGGCTCAACTATTTTGGTAATCTATAAGTATAATAAAAAAGGGGATGAATTGATATCAATGCCAATGCATGAAATGACTACATTGTCAATGTTACTATAAAAAAGGAAGGAGTAATTTCACTAATTATTTTTTAAAATATTTTAATACAGTTGAAGCTAATTTTTAGATGGTGAGAGAGATGAAGGTATCCCTTTATAAAATGTATGTATAGGAATACATATTCATTTTTATTAGTTTTCAACTTACCATATTGTCATAAATACTTAGAGGAATAAAGAAAAAAAATCATATGAATAAACATGATTTTAGAAAACAACTAATCAAAAATTAATATAAACAACAATGCAAAATAAGAAAAATTGTAAATAGACACACAAGCGCAACAATGCCTGTATTTTCTCTGATAATAATAATAACAATAATGAAAAATAAAAATAAAAAATAGATTTATTTTATCATAATAAAATAATAATTAAAAGGGTTGTGCACTAACAATATAAAAAATTTTATACAATCATCCAATTACAGGAAAAAAATTAAATATAATACAAATTATTTAAATAATTAGCAAAATGGTGCAAATAAAAAGTTATTTAGGAAAATGGTGCAGGCATTCACGCCCATTTTGGGGCGTGTTTGCTCTGGTGGCGACATGTGGTAGGCAAAAACAGGGGCCTAGGGTTTTCGCGGTATTTTCGTAAATTTCGAAAGGTCATAACTTTTGACTGCATTAGTTTCGCAAGTTCTAGAGAGCAGTTTGCGGGGATTAAAGGATTACTCTGAGGACTATGAGCATGAGATGATGAAGAAGGTGAATGGGAGAAAGACATATCAGACATTTTCTTTCTTGCTCTGTTTTGCTTCTTTTCTCAGTGCAGAGTGAGAAGTGAAGAGAGTGATTGGTGTTGTGTATAGCATCAACCAATGTAACTGCAAGCAAAATGAAGAAGAAGAATGAATCAGAACACTAGGGAAACTGGGGAAAGAAGCAAAATGAAGCTCAAAATCAACAAAATCATTGCAAAATCCCAAATAACTTAGAGTAGAAGAAATACCACAAACGCATATCGTTGCTTCCTCTACAATGTTCGACGTTGGAAGGGCGATGAATGTCCTTGGCTCTAGAGAGGGGAGATCAATTTGAACAGAAAAAAAGGAGACAGAGAGGGGCCCTGATTTCCATGATTACCAGTAATGAATGGTGCTAGTGTGGTGTGGTGTGACGGGTGATTGAGAAAAGAGAGAAGGGCTGTGGGGAAGTGTGAACCCTAAGCCCTACACCCTAAATCGTAAACCCTAAGCCCTAAACCCTAAATCTGAAACCCAAAATCCGATACCCAAAACCCAAAATCTGAAACCCTAAAACGTAAACCCTAAAAAGTGAAAACGTGGTCGCAAAAATAATTTAAAAAATTGAACAAAATTAGACTATAATATTGACGATGCATATTGTAACACCCCAAAAATTTAAGGAATTACAGACAATGACTAAGAGTAAAATGTTAATAAAAGGCAGTAGAAAAATTTAGGGCAAAATGACAAGAACGCCCCTGAACAATTTCAGAAATGACATTTATATCCCTAGGGTTAAAATGACAATTTTGCCCTGAACAATTCTGGAAATGACCAATGCATCCCTAGATATTTTAGTAAGATATTTACTAGGAGAAATTACCAAAATGTCCTTAGACAATTTCATAAATGACAGATAGGTCCCTGAGGCACTAAAAGACTAAAATACCCCTGGATATTTTATTAATGACCAAATTTTCCTTAGGCATTTTAACAAGATACTTTAAGGAGGAAATTCTCTAAACACTCTGGGATGCCTGAAAAATAATCAGAATACCCTTAGGGTAACAAATACAGAGTTTCCCTGAATATTTTTAGAAATGACGATTTTACCCCTAGGGTGGAGGGTAAAATTACCAAAATGCCCCTAGGTCAAAACTGACCAAGATGACTTTAGAAAATTATGGGAACCTGAGTATTGAATAAAATGCCTTTAGACAACAAATTATCAACATGTTGGTGGCAGAAAACCCTAAATTATGATTTCTAGGAATTTTGGAAGATATTCTGAAAAGAGCTCAATCTAGACAACCTTAGGTATCAAAAAATTATAAGAAGAGTATAGACATGATCTATAGAATTTTCTCTTAATTATGGGAAGAACAAGTATTTTAAATGAGTTAGTTTAGTAATTTTAATAATCCAAGGCAAAAGTAACTAATAAGAATATAGAAAAAAGACCAGGGGAGAAAAATTAAATGATATCCTAAAATGCTATTAAGATCTAAGCTAGTTTCTAATAAATTTAGAATTTTACTTTTAAGGAAGCAATTGGAATTAGATTTTCATAAATATTAGAAATGATTTTAGACAATATAAGAATATGTGTTTGTAATGCCCGGTGTTTTAAGCATGTAATTAAGCCTAGTTTAAGCCCATGATGAAGGGTAATGAGTAGGCTTAAGAGTATTCAGAGACAGGCTTTACAAAGGCTTGAGAAAAGATGAAGAAAACAGTCTCGAACATCTCACGCTATCAGCGTGAGATGCCACGCTAACAGCGTGGACTGGCCGAGTCCACGGCGCTAT
>PYAF01004433.1:0-24361 GCA_007407185.1 Glycine tomentella
AACATCGGTTTTCTTTAAAAACATGAAAACCGATGTTAATGTGGACTAGTTAACATCGGTTTCGAGGTGTTTTTAACAAAACCGATGTTAACAAAGTCCATTTATTTACAAATTTGCCACCGCGTTTTCGTTAACATCGGTTTTACCGATAACCGATGTTAAGCTACCGATGTTAAATCATGTTTTTCTAGTAGTGTGCATGGCTAAATGGTGAGTCTTCAAGTTGATTTTGATATTTTTTGGTGCTTAATTACTTGGTTTTTCATATATCCTTGTGACCTCAATACTTATGTACAATTCTCTCCGTGAGGATAGAGCAATGGATCTCAAATTCCTATTTGGTTTGAATTGGTAGCTTTACTAGTTTTTGTTTGTTTGGTTCCATTGTTCCAATGTTTTCGAAATAAACTAAGCTTACTTTGGGTTTAGACTACATTTGAAATCAATCCCAAAGTAGCTTGGACATTTGCCACTTCTTATGTGCAAAACTAACTATGACTAGAATTGAATAAAAGACATTTTTGGGAAAATTAAATCGACATGTCTTCTAGTTTAGAACATATTCAAATAGGGATTGACTTGTAGACATGAAGTTGAAATGCAGGGATTAATGAGATCTCTGCCTGATTAACTACTATAAGCATTTTAGATAAGGAACTATTTGTGGCATTAATTATTGAATATTTTACATGGCTTGTACCTGATGATCAGAAGTGAATCCAACATGGTGTGATGTGTCATCATGCAACATTGCTTGTAAATGATGGTTGTGGTCATAGTTTATAGCTGTTTTGTTTTATCCAACCTTCCTTCTGGTTAACAAAAATATCACCCTCCCATCCAATAAGGGCCAACATTTCGAAATAGCTCATAACAAAGCAAACAGGAGTCGTAAATCCCCAAGGATGCCAACATATTAGCTGAAGGAAAAACACTATACTTTGGCTCCGCAAATAAAATCCCTAATCCCTATCACGGAAGCCTGCAAGAACTGTCGAGTTCAGACTTAAGATAGTGATAAACTTACAGTTTTGGCTACACTTCACATATTAAAACACATACAGTGTCATCGGTTATGGCCATGTTTGGTCAAACTTTTCCATGAATTTGTATGATAAATAAGAAGGTAAAGTGAATTAAGTTTTTCCCATAAGTTAAAATTAACTTATGCTATATCTATATCCATATCATCACACATTTTCACTTGCATACACATGATGCATGTTTGGTTAATGATTCTATCTATATCTTGTAGAGTTCTGTCAAAAAGAACTTGAGAGTCTATGTAAAAATGTCATTTGTCTCTGTGCATACTTGTGTAACCCTTACTTTATGTAAATCACTTGCATTCCATCACCATGATTTCTTTGCAGGAAGAACAACCAAGTGAGCCTGCAACCCTAGTTACATCGCCACCATCAATAGAACCCAAGCCACTTTCAGCCTCTGCTCCTTCACCAAAGGTAAGCCTTGTGTTAAACTTAAATGTAAACCAATTAAATATAGAATGTTAGAGAGTATAGGAGTACATAAAAGGAGAGGGAGCCCTAATGTCAACTGTAATTGTTGGACAAAGATGCATGGGTTGGGTTATATTGAAACCTTCTGACCTATGGAGTTATAAATGTATTGATTTTTATGCTTTCATATGAGATTGAAATGATAATTAAGCCAGCCTATAATACTTTGTTATGGTTATCATACAGGGGTATTTGTGGACTCTCATTTGCAAAAAAGGGACGTCTTCTTCGCATTGTGTTATGGCTTTCTCAAATGGTGAGTACTAATTCCATCTGGAGCTTGGTCAATGATATCTGTTCATGTTCATGCTTGACAATTGACACTTGTTTCTTTTCTTATTTTGCAAATGAAAAATATTTAGCTATTTTCAGCTCTAGACTGCGGGTTATAAGCTGCAAAATCGGGGAAGATATTCTGAAGTTCCCTAACGATTTGGTAATCTTCATTACTTATTCTTCACGCACACAAATGAACCCACATCCCAAACAACTCTTTTAATTGTGCCCTTTGTTTCTAGCATTAATTATTGTTAAATCTTGTTGATGGAGAAAGGGACATGAAACAAAAGGACAAAACAATTCATATATGACAACATTACTGACCTCTTTGGATGTTTTCCTTATCTTGTTCTGTTTTAGTCTTTTGTTTTTCTTGAGGCTATGTAGTTGAAATCAAGCGACTAGATGGAGGTGGTTATGACCATAATTAATGTATCATTATAACTACTTCTGGTCATTTTCCCCTCTATGATCTAGTTTTAGCCCACACCAATCCCTACTAAGACACCCTACTCAAATGTCTACTTACAATGCACTTTTCTTTTGCGGATATTATAAAGTGTGATGGCCTTCAATTCATTATGCCAAAATCAACTCATTTTTTTCATTCATGTAAAAGTTCCAAAACACTTTATTTGAATCACTTTGAATTGAATAGTTGAACATAATTATTTCCTATTAGCCAAGTTCTTCTGAATTAAAAAAAGGAATAAACGCCAGAGTTTATGTTCATGTTGGGCACGGGTAAATGGTAATAATTATAAAATAGTTGAATGATTTCACCAGGACATATTGTACCATATGCCTAGATGAACAAGGGCAAGAGGTTATTTTTAAATTGATGTTGTTACTCTGACAAGCACAGTCATTGAACCATTAAAATATTGTTACTAATTAATAGCTTGCTTTAGGCCATTAATGTGAATTTGACACAACAAATTGGTTGGAATGGTTTGAGACTTGAGTGTAATTGGATTTGGAGAGTTTTAATCACTATTTGTTATTGTAATTTGTAGGCACTTTTCCTTTTCGTTTTTGCATCCTCATCACTAGAGCCGTGCTTGGAGATTGTCAATGACTACCATCACAGGTACTTCCAAATGTATTTAGTATTTTTTGAGATTCTATATGTATACGTGGTTTTGTATTTGTAACTTGTTTTATGTGTTCAATTACTTTCTCCTTCAACCAAAAAAGAAGCATTACTGCATAGTGTACTTATTTAATTGTATGATAACTATATTAGAATAGTTGAAAACCTGAGACTCATCTCTCTCTATATCAGAATTTTCACATGACAAATTAGTTAATTAGGTGGCTGATGTCATAAAAAATAGAAACAATGGTCAATTAGTGAAGCTTGATTGCTTATTATATTCATTGTTTCCTATCCTTGTAATGATGTATAGTACATTGATCCTATGCTATTCATACAACAGCAAGCAGCTTGATAATTCTCAATGTACAACAAGGCTTTCATGTAATGTGTTAAATTGGGTTGTAGGGTTGAGGGTTGAGGTCTATGAAATACTACAGAGCATTTCTTTTCCATATAAGGGAGGCTTTACCTAGGTAGCTACCTCCCTTAGCCTTAGAGCCTACTATTTGAACAACCCCTTAGCCTTAGATCATTTCTTCCAGTTTTTATTGGATTGTATCCATTTATGAACACCCAAACTGATGTGAAATTAGATTTTGAGTTTTACAATGGTTTTGTCAAGTAAAGTTGTTGAAGTAGTGTAAGTGTGTTATCACGGCGGTAATGAAAAATGTGTGGTTCATGTGAGTCTGGCATGTGTATTATTTGTGAGTCAGGACAAAGTTGGGAGAAGCTTCCTAGGTTGATATCATTCCCTATATCCAATAGCCCCTTTACCTTTTCTCCCCAAAGTTTTTAGCTATTTAATTAAAACACCCTACACTACTACAATTTCAAAGGGTAACATAAATGCCTTAACACTACTTCCATCTATGATAAGTTTCCATTCATTTCAACAAAACATGAAGGTACTTCGAAATCAATTGCAAACCTCATAAACCTGTTATAGATAATGATATGGTGCATGTTTTTATTAAAATTTGTAAGCTTAAGTTTACATGGATTCATTTTGCAATATGAACTTGCATTAATAACTTTGGTATATCTTTCAATTAATTATGCACAATGCTTTGTTTGGTGATGCACTGTAACTATTCAAAGGTGCAAGTAACTTAATCATTCTCTCAAGCTGCTAAAATTCTACTGCACTTCATGTATGTGCTTGACTTATGTGTTATAAGATAAGGAAAAGGGCATATAAATTCTACGACACTACATTTATATGTTCAACACTAAGTGTCTACACGCAGTTGCTTCTTGTTATTAATTGTTTTATATCTTTTTTCCAAATACATAATTGAAACATGACTTCTGTGTTTGCAGGGAAAGAGTGGTGTATCTCAGAAGAAACAACCTTGTTTGGTCTTTCATTGTCAGAACCGATCAACGCTAACTTCGACTCTTCTGCATTGAGGTGCAATTGTTCAAGGTAAGTTAAACTAAACCACAGTTCTTATTTGTAATTGATCATTAAGCTGTTTCTTAGTTGGTGTAATGTTATTAATGTAGGCAGTTGTCGAGACATTTTACCTAACAAAGTCAGGCATGCCATTACTCATCTGTGCTTTTTCTTCAATGTCATTTGTACAAAAGTCGTGGACCCTGATATGTTAGATGACTTGGAAGAAGAGGCGGCAATTATCTAGTGTCAGTTGAAGATGTATTTTCCTCCTTCATTTTTCAACATAATGGTTCACTTACTTGTTCATTTGGTGAGGGAAATTAAACTATGTGGTCCCGTTTATTTACAGTGGATGTACCCGATCAAGCAATACATGAAGATCTTGAAAGGGTATACAAAAAACCTACACCGTCCTAAAGCATCGATAGTTGAAAGGTTCATTGCAGAAGAAGCTGTAGAATTTTGTTTAGAGTACCTTGAAAAAGCAAAACCTGTTGGTCTTCCCGAGTTGCGACATGACGAGAGAGTGGGAGGAAAGGGTAAACGAGGGCTGCTTGTTATGATGCCTGCTTTGCAAGAATTGCAACAAGCTCATTTATATGTCCTCAATAATAGTAATAAAGTCCAACCCTACATGGTTCGTCACCAAGCATTACTCAAGGAAAGTAATCCAAGAATGACGAAGAATAGGCTGTTGAAAGAGCATAACAAGACTTTCGTTAATTGGTTTAAAGATACAATACTTTGTGATGAATCTGCATCTGAAACAATGAGGAAGTTAGCAGATGGGCCAAAAAGAAATGTTAGAAGTTGACAAGGGTACGATATCAACAAGTACTCCTTCTACATGAAACAACAAGATGAGAAGAGCACAATGCAAAACAGTGGGGTTAGCCTAAGAGCTGAGTCGTAGCACTTCGCTACTGTGCATGACCACAATCCACTTTCGGCGTCCTTGCCTTACTATGGAGTCATTAATGACATCTGGGAGCTTAATTATGTTACTTTCACTGTGTGTGTTTTCAAGTGCAAGTGGGTTGATATCAACAGCGGTGTGAGAACCGAGGACTTCGGGTTTACTTTAGTGGATCTTAACAAGCTAGCTTATCAAGATGGACCTTTCATCATGGCAGAACAAGCTAAGCAAGTGTTTTATGTTCAAGATCCATGTGATCAAAGGTGGTCAGTGGAACTACATGGAAAAACCATTGGTATTAATCTTGACAATGATGATTCAACCCTTGATACTGGTGCCACTCAATTGTCGACCCCAATGGCTGACGTCAACAGAGAAGATGTTCTTGACGACGTTCATGCAACTCGTAATGATCATGATGAAGGAGAATTAATTAACATCACTTAATGTAATTTTCTTAATAACATTTATCGACATTTACAATTTAATATGTAACCTTACTTATCAGTTAATTTTACTATATTTGTTTTTGTTTTTTAACAGGATCATGACTACCCCACCGACCTCTTCTCCTCGTCCTGAGTCACCAGTTCCTCCTCCCGAGTCAGCACCTGCTCGTCCTGAGTCACCACCTCCTCTTACTGAGTGAGGACCTTCAGCGTGCACAGGGAAGAAGACGAGGAAAGTAACACGGTTGCGTTCACTTGCTACCAGACCTGCTGGTGCTGACAGACCAGTGGTTCATGTTGATCCTGCCACTGGGAGGTCTGATGGTCCTCAGGCGAAGAAATTAAGGATATACCTAGGGATCGTTGCGAGAGACAAGGTGGATGTCACCATTGTTAACTGGAAGGAAGTACCTGCTGCACAGAAGGAGTTGATTTGGGAGGACATTCAGGTATTACAATTAAATCTCTGATTCGTGATTGGCTGTAGTGATTCAAGTGTTTTAAAAGTTGTTTTAACTGTTAAACCCATTTCATTATAACGCAGGCTAAATTTGATATACCTGAAGCGTCCGACCAACGGACTAAAAAGAAAATTCTGCAGACAGTAGGAGAGCGATGGAGGCAGTTCAAGTCCGACCTAACCAGCAAATGGGTCTTGGCATAAGGAAAAGGCGATGCTGATGCTGTCTGTGAGAAATATGGCATCAGTAAGGAAAAATGGGAGCAATTTTGTGAGACACGCAGAGCCGCTTCCTGGAAGGTTAGTCCAATTACATTGTTTTACAATTTTACAACTTTGAAGTCAAATAAGCGCTTTATTTTAACCCTGTTTGTTTAATTCTTACAGGATGTTAGAAAGAAGGCCCAGACGATCCAGAAGCTGAACACTGCCCCTTACGTGTTGTCCCGCGGGGGTTACGAGTTGCTCGAGAAGAGATTGATGGAGGAAAAACAAAAGAAGCAATTGGCGGGAGCAACTTGTGATGACAGCTTAGAGACCATCATGCATCCTCCATCCCCTGTGAGACGACATATCAAGTGGAAGTGGCTCGCACGAAAAAAATCGGGGAGATGACTTCGGAGGCAGCACGCGAGATTGCTGAGAGGATTGTAAGTCAAACAACAATGTCATACACATTTAATGAAATTTTGCATCACAAATGATAAAGCTAACCTTCTACTTATTTTGATTGCAGGATTCCCTGGATGAGCAATCCACACAGGGTTCTTTTGTCGCCACTGGACGTCAGGATGTCCTGACTGTTGCCATTGGATGACCAGAGCACCCCGACCGTGTCCGTGGTGCTAGAGCCGGTGTTACCATCACACAGTACTTCGAACCGGCTCCATCATCCTCTCGCAAGTCGAAGTCTGCATCCATGGCGCATGAAGACTTGGATCGCCTGAAAGACAACATCAGGGTTGAGCTGGAGCAGTCCATCATTGATCGTCTTACACAGTCGATCACTGAAAGAGTTACGCAACAAGTGATGATGAGCTTCAGCCAGTTGCATACCCAGATGCAGTCTCAAGGTGCCATGCAGCCTCCGGAGGTTCAGTCATGTTTTCTTGGTGCCCGTGTCAGCACAAAGGGTAGCTGTGTCGATCCCTCGGGCAATGACCCAGACACGGGTGCATCTGACAGGCATGGGTTGTATGTGGATGACAATCCTCCCCGCTTTGTTGCCCTTGACAGAGTTTATGAGGGATCGACGACCGTGCACAGCGTCCCTCTTGGTACTGATCAGATAAAGGTCAGTGTTGAGGAAGTACGCGATGCTGATGCTCGCGTCCCTGTTCCCACTGATGAGATTCAGTTTGTGGGGCAGACACTTAACACTTTCCTTGCTTGGCCGACACATCTTGTACAGACAATTTTGGTTAAGGTTTATCATTTTTGCCTTATTTTTTCTCATTTACGAATGATTTGTCACATCTCAAGTTAACCTGATCGTTCACTTTTGGTTGTTAATTGTGTAGGATAAACAAGAACCTAAGGGACAGACGAAACCTGTAGATAAGCCGAAACATTTTTTTGATCCCTTGTACCAGATAGCATTGACCATCCCCCATCTTTTCCTCGACCCTTCAAGGTGCCATGGGACTCGGAGATGTTCGGGGTGCATAATGACAACTTCCCCTTGTACATCAAGCATGAGGATATTTCAGAGATCATCCATGGTGGTCAATGTCTCAACATCTCCGTTATACAATTGTGGATTCTGTAAGTCACTTTCAATTGACTAGCATTACTTGGTGAATTGTTTTATGTTGTTCCATAATTGACTTTATTTTCACGGTACAATAGGCATATGAATGAATTAAGCCTGCTATCGGATCATGCCGATATGTATGGATTCCTCGAGCCACAGTCCATACAGAGATCTGGCCAATCTCAATTTCAAATCGAGGATTATATGAAGAAATGGATGCAGAGTTCACAGAAACATGTGTACCTCGCACCGTATTTGAATGGGTTAGTATAAATGAGTATCACAATTTAATTCATGTATGCAGTATAATAACTTGTTTTTCGACAATGCAGTGCACATTGACAACTAGTAGCTATATGTCCTAAGGCCAATGTAGTCGTCTGGTTCTATTCGTTGCATAACAGGCCTGATAACTACCTTAAAGGAATTATTAACAGGTAGGTTGTAATTTATAACACATTTATGTTATTTCTATCGCATGAATATGTTAATTGTACATTATGCATGCATGTTTCTCTTAAGCAGTGCTTTGAAAGGAGTCCTTGACACTCAAGGAAATAAATCAAAGATTGCTACTAAATGGATTGCGCTTAAAGTAAGTCTTCTAATAAATAATGGTTTATGTATTGAAACATAATTTTATTACTATTTACACTAACAGCGGTGTTAACTTTGACTATGTTTTTCAATTTAGTGTAATAAGCAAAAAGAAAGCATTGAGTGTGGCTATTATGTCATGCACTGGATGTTGACAATAGTCCAAGGAGGCTTCTCAGATAACTGGGACATGGTAATTAATTGTCTAAGTCAGTGACTAATTCTTTTTACTTGTTTTTGTTTTGTACTTATTAAATTGTATTTCTTATGTCATGCAGTATTTCACTGATGAAAGACCATTGGAAGCCGACACCTTAAAGGCTAAGGGTTCAATGAGCGAAGTTTTTTCTTAAAATTAGAGATGACATATTAGTAGATTAGGTGCTTATTGGATTTTCAAAACAATTGTATAAACATTAGGTTAGAAAATTCTTTTATGTACAATTGACACTATTGAATTTTATTTGTTATTCAAATATCAATTTATTTTAATGATCCTGAAATTGCCTGGATCTGCTATTTAAAAAATAGACAAAATATTTAAAAAAAATTAAAGAAACAACATCGGTTTTATAGAAAACCGATGTTAACTTAAACTACAACATCGATTTTGCAAAGAAAACCGATGTTGTAGTGTTAGTTAACATCGGTTTTTGTCGAAAATCGATGTTAATATTTCATCATTATGACACCTTTATGTTTTAATTTATCATATATCCACATCGGTTATTTATTGAAAATCGATGTTGTTTGATTTCGTTAACATCAGTTTTTGAAACCGATGTTAACATGCAGACTTTCAACGTCACCTGATTCCACATCGGTTCAAAACCGATGTGGAATGTCAAAAATAACCAATGTCAAAGGCTGTTTTTCTAGTAGTGAATCATGCATGTTTGCGTAAGACAACCACAACATCTACATCCAGTACGAGGTGTAGCTACATACAGTATGATATGTAGAGGCCATGTGTACCCTGGGAAAATTCATTTCATGCATTCATATAGTTTGCATAATTATTTTATAGATTCATTTGAATATATTGATAATTTACTAACGTACTAACATGTTCAGTGGTTTAGTTTTGCCTACTGAGAAATTTTATTTCTCACTAGCTTTGTTTCATATATATATATATATATATATATATATATAAATGGCCTTGGTGATAATCTTTCTTGATGGATCTGGACTAAAGGTGGAACAGAGATGAAGCTAGCACGAGATTTTTCCTAATACTCTTATGTTTTAAAATATTAGCAAGTATGATGGATTTCATGCTTGTATAACAAGAAGGGATGTAACAAGGATTGTGGCTACGTATAAAATATATATTAATTCAACAGCTTCGTTTTAGAATTTTTACTAATATATGCTTCTTAAAATTTAATCCTAATAAATATATAACATCTAGAATAATTTTAGGTCGTTATAGTATACATGTGATACCATTTTGGAAAACACTATGAATGTAGCCCCGATAGGTCCATGTAGTCGACAAATTAATCCACAATGGACAACCCAATACTATCACTCTCACTGAGATGACACCATCGGCAGAACGTTAGGGTGTTCTGACCTTGCAAGGATACTCCAATACATGTGTTTCAAACCTTTGCACCCCGAAGGTCAGAGTCATGCGTCAACTCATTCATGACCTCCACAGTTAGGTTCATAAATGTCATTCACTTCAAAATACATATGCACAATATGATGCATGGTTCATAGATAATATGCACATGGTTTATTTTCAAATTCCCTTGGAGATTCCTATCCCTTAGGGATCAGTTCTCCTAACATTTTTTGCAATACATATGCATACCATAACATATTACTTTCACATATACTTGTGGACATCATACATTAAGTCACAATATTAATCATGTGCACATTCACCCATTTATAGAGCAATATCATCACATCACTTCATTCATAAAATCATAAGTATAAACATCATGCATTATACTACCACACATTATGATATCAATATTACACACTCATTTTTCCTCCTACATTACTGTGAACTTCATAGATTCTAATAATCATGTCTAGAGTTTTACTAATCCTATTAAGTTGGTTATTATCTTGTTAGAAAGATAAGACAATTGTCTACAACTTTTATGTTGACCTCAAAATCTCTTTCAATCGTTTAAAAACCTAAAATTAGGAAATATACAAACTGACTGCATAATTCTGATAGCTTAACTTTTACTCACTAAAATTGCAATATCTGGAGTTATATAAATCATTTTTGATTGAAATCAAATCTCTTAAGTAGATAATGTCCAAGGCTACAACTCTTATGAAGAACACAAAATCTAATTCTATCATTTAAGTACACTTTTTGGTGTCATAAGTTAACACTTTCTATCAGAAAATCATCATGTGCGTCCAACATCAATTATCAAATTCAATTTCAAGAACATCAAAATAACAAAACATCAAAACATAAAACACTCAAATTCATTCAAATCATAACGAAACAAAGTGCTTCACGGTATTCACAACCCATCAAAGAAAATAAAATTGTTATAATCATAAACCTAAGATCATACAATCTACCTGTGACTCATTCATACAACAAAAGAAAAAGAGAGAACCCACTCCTCCTAACTTCAAATGAAGTAATTCCTCAATAAGGAAATGGAAGACGATCTCGTGACTACTCCCAAGAATGCATTAACCCAATGGTTTCGTTCACCACAATCTCCAAGACAACTCTTACTATGATAAAAACTTGGTTACGATTTAAAACACAATCTCAAGCTGTCTAAATTCATCAAGTTTGAAAACTTAAAGGAAAATATAAAAATATTGATTGAGAGGCTCCACGCTTAACGCTAAGCCACTTAATTATTTGGTGCATACAAGGCTTGTTAGTCTCCTCTATATATAGGGAAAGAAATGAGTTCATGAAGTTATTTTATCCAATATGAGATTTTGAACATTTTTCATGATCAAGTGATCTACTTTGGAGGTGATTTTCTTTAAGATAAAAGTTGGTTTTGATTTCTAAGTTGTATGAATGAATTGTAACTTTTTAGTAAACTTTCCAACAACGCAAAAAACACCTCAAACAGACAACTATAACTCAAGATATGACATGATCTATCTAGAGTTGTCATTATAAAACTAACTAAACTTAGACAACTATTCTAGCATTTTAACTATAAGAAAATAATCTGTTACGGACCCAACATATGGGCCTAATATGGTGAGGCCTAATAAGGGTCCATTAGCTCAGAATCTTAACAATAACTGGGAAGATCCCAACAACACATGTAGCAGCAGTTGGAGGAGATCCTAACAAACATGTATTTTAATCCTAACAATCAGGGATTCTAGCTTCATTTGATCAAGAAGTGGCAGCAACTAACCTAGAGGCAATACCCTTATAAATAAGAGGTACGCTCACATGTATATTCATTATCTCTCGACTTTATTATATGATGTCATTGTGCACACAACTCACCCCCATTGGCTAAACGCCGTATTGACATTAAAGTGCACGGTGATCTGCTTAACCTAGGGGTATCTCTTTCATAGATACCTTGGAGAGAGTTATTTGATAAAAAATTAACCTACTAGCTATCTAGCTAGACATCCCTGTCTTAAAGGACAGAACAATTAGCGTCTCTGTGGGGACGTTAAATTTCAAATCCCACGTTCCCGATGATAAATACGAGATGTAATAATAAGACTGCACACCCACGCTCTGATGCAGGTGTAAGGGGGGACTTACCTTGAAATCCTACTTTGGAGGAGGTGAATTCACTGCCCCCTCCAGACCGAAACATGGCACTACCCCAACCAGTGGACTATGACATTGTCCATGTGAGTGAAGAGGTTTCAGACACAGCCTCCACTCCTACTTCAGCGACATAGGCAGTCCTACCCAATCAAATAGATGCTCACCGCCTGGACCAAACTCAAATGGTTCAACCTCGTAATCCAGAGCCTAACGAGCGTCTCATGAGCAACGCTCTCAATTTAATCCTGGCCCTATGGATGACATGGAAAAGAGGTACGCCCGACAAAGGCAAAAAGATATTAGAAGCTTAGAACTCCAGATGGAGGAGCGTAATGCCGCATTAAGGCGTGCAAAAGAGCAATGTATGCAGCTTATAGAGCAGCATTTTAGGAGCATGGAGAACTCAGCTCATAATAAGAATCGAGGACAACAAAGTCAGGATACAGCCAGAAACAGTGTGAACCAAAATGTTAGTCAAGTCCGAGTTCTTCCAGTAAGTCTGCATGTAGACCAAAGAGGCAACACAAGTGTGATCCGGGCTAGTTTGAAAGGACCAGTTAATCAAATGGAAATTGGGGGTTCATCTCGAGCGAATGCTGGAGGTCCAGCCTAATCACGAGATGTAAACCTGATCTAGACCGATATTGGAAACGCGGCTCGCGTGCACGCAATAGATCTACCCTGAACTGGCAATGCAAAAGCGAATCGGACAGCCCAAGTCCGGGTTATGATCCCTGACGTTTAGGAACCTGCAGTGGTGGTTCAGAACCTGAATGCGGAGGAAGAACGAAATGCAATGGACCTCGCTAGAGAAGCCGTACCTCGACCAAAAAGGGATGAGGGAGTTTACAGGAGGAAGTACAGTAGGAGGCAGCATAACAACAACCCCTTCACTGACGAAATTGTCAATGTTTCGTACCGGGAAGACTTAGATAGAGCTTTTTTGTAAAAGAATGATGGAAGCCAGGATCCACAAGTGCATATTGATGAGGTTGATATGCAGATGTGTGTGAGAGGAATTGATGAGGTGATCCGGGTTGCACCAGCTGGGTTCTTCATCCGCGTTGCTAAATTGGATGATGGCCCCATTCAAGTGAATCATGATGATGAGATAAGTAAATCTCAAGTTATCTTGTATATTTTATCCATGTATATGCATATGGAAGTTATGAAGCTTGAACCTAATTTGTTGCATTATTGCATATGGTTATTGAGCGTTCTGATGTCCCTATAGAATAATATTACTATATGGGTAAAATAATATTGTTAAACTTGCACCGGTGAAGAAAGAAAAGTGAAAAAAGAAATCGATGATTCCAGTAGTTACGGAAGTTATGCATATTCCTTGGTGGGACAATTGTGTTTGGCATATTAAGTTGTGGGTCCATGAGTACTATGATTGAGTTGGTTGAATACATAAGAACACAGTAGACTGTATCACGTACTTGACGCAAAAGACCCCGGTCAAAGTTTCGAACTTCAATTAAAGATGAAGTGCAATACAAGGCTTAGGCCCAAAAAGCCAAATTGAAAGAATAACCGAGGCAAGCCAAACTCGAGAAAAGAAGCAAACACCGCTTCCCCAAATATCAAATCAAAATGTCGACATTTTGTTTTTGGTAAATTGTGAAGAAAGCCAGCTCAAATTAAAAGACCACGACAAATGAATCTAGGTTCAAATAAGAAAGGCACCGCAAAAGAAATGGGGCCTAAATTAAAAAGTCCTTCAAAGAGGTAAAATTGGTCTCCATAACCATAAAACTTTGACGAAAGAAGTCAAGATGGTGTACCGGTCCTCCGGGATAAAAATGTTGTACCGGTCCTCCGGGATATAAATGTTGTACTGGTCCTCCTGGATAAAAATGTTGTACCAATCATCTGGGATATAAATGTTGTATCAGTCCTCCGGGATGAAAATGTTGTACCGGTCCTCCAGGATAAAAATGTTGTATCGGTCCTCTGGGATAAAAATGTTGTACCAGTCCTCTGGGATAAAAATGTTGTACCGGTCCTTCGGGATATAAATGTTGTACCGACCCTCCGGTATAAAAATGTTGTATCGGTCCTCCGGGATATAAATGTTGTACCGATCCTCCGGAATATAAATTGTATGTTAAATAAAGATTGACACTCCAGGATAAAAATGGTTCACAAATCAAATGGCAAGAAAATGCCTCAAGCGACAACAAAGTCAATATAAAAATACCAGGGAATGAAGCCGAGTTGTTAATTAAAGATTAAGGCACAAAGCCAAATGAAAAGACGAACAAAGCCGGGCTTATATGTAAAGTGACCTGAAAAGAAGCTGAGTTCAAAGAGTAAGGGAGGACGCTTCCGAAATTTGAAATCGGGACCGGGTTAGAAGAGCAAGGGAGGACACTTCCGAAATTCGAACCAGATTAAAAACTCAAGTTGTAAGAGATCTTGAGGGTAAAGCCCAAGAAATGGTTAAAAACTCAAGAAGTGATAACTTAAGGGTAAAACCTGAACTGGTTAAAACCTTCAGCCAGTGAAACTTGGGCAATGCCGAGTTAAAAATCTAAAATCGAGATACTTAAATTCGGGTTTAGATAAATTGGGGGTATAAAAATAAACCTTCATGTATATGATGCATCAAAGTTGTATTCTGGGCTAAGGAGGCGAACTGTCATGCTGACCCTGATCAGGTTGAAATGTTTAAGGTCTTGGTTTTAAGGTCCATTAGCTCAGAATCTCAATAATAACTGGGAAGATCCCAACAAGGCACGTAGCAGTCGTTGGAGGAGATCTTAACAACAAACAGGTATTCTAATTCCAACAATCAGGGATTCTAGCTTATTCGATCAAGAAGTGACAGTAACTAACCTAGAGGTAACACCCTTATAAATAAGAGGTACGCTCACATGTATATTCATTCTCTCTCGACTCTATTATATGTTGTCACTGTGTACACACCTCACCTCCATTGGCTAAACGCCGTATCGACATTAAAGTGCACGATGATCTACTTAACCTAGGGATATCTCTTTCATAGATACCTTGAAGAGAGCTTTTTGATTCAAAATTAATCTACTAGCTATCTAGCTAGATATCTCTGTCTTCAAGGATAGAACATAATCTAATACTCTTCTAACATCAAATATAATATAATATAATAAAGATAACAACAACAACAACAACAATAATAATAATATACGTAAAATACACACGTGTATAATAATACAAACACTATTACAACACAAATACATGCTTTGGACAAAATCAATAATATACAAATAATAATAACAAATAATTATATAAAATATAACAAAAGGGTCCTAATAAAATTTTTTCTTATGATAAATTCTTAGTAGTCAAAATTTGGAGTGTTACATAACTAGATTAGTATGTTTACAATTTTGTTTCCTTGTTGTTCTTTGCAAATAGTAAACTATAATTAATCAACAAAAACGGTTTTTTTTTCTTCATCTTATGGAATATTCATCTTATGAAAAAATAGAAGAGAATCATAGAAGAGTTAGAAAAAATAGTAAATATAAAAAAATATGAAAAAAGTAAAGCATATTTAAATTTTACATAGTAAAAATAATTAAGTTAAATAAATAAAAAAATCCCTTCCTTTGTTGTTTTTCTTGTCTTTAGTTCATGTACTACGCCCCCAAAAAATGATACTATCAATCCGCATATGTTACCCGTTTCTGGGATTTTAAGAAGACGCCAACGTTTATAATATGTTACATTTTAATACCACAGTGTTATGCAAAGTTTTTTTTAGAGGGATTGAAGAATCTTTCATGTTAAATTTTAATACCGCAGTGTCATAATTTTTGTATCTGTTTATCTTTATTAATGAGTATTAAAAGACCTATTTAATATTTATGAGAGATGTTAAATGTGTATATACAAAAGTATATATTTACCTCAAGTATTTAAGGTGTTAAATATGTATCTACAAAAAATACATATTTACCTCAAGTATTTAAGGTTTCAAATGTAAGATTTTTTATTTATTTATGGGATGTTAAATGTAGGATATGTACTACATTATACACATTTTCTTTATAAACATTAGTCGGTTATATTTTGAAAAACAAAATTGTAAGATTAGAAGTAGTGATCTTTGTATAATAGTGCATACACATACATATTTACATTAAAGTATTTAAGGTGCTTTTCTTTTTCTTTTTCAGAATTTATAGAAAAAGAAAAATATATTATCATATAGTCTTGATATTTAATCTTTTCAGTTAAATAAACAAGCGTAAATTTCTAAAAATGCATGTGTACTACATGAACAAATTTGTATAATACTACGTAATAAAATAAATAATTATAAAAAAATAAAATAGTTTACACATTAATAATATAAAATAATTTTACACTATTATTCAATTACAAATCATCCATATATAATAAATTTATTGAATTTTATAATAATTATCTTAAAAATTATATTAATGATAATTTATAATTGATTCACTGTAAAATTATTTTATATTATAATTACACGATGATGAAACTCATATAAAAAATAATTGGGCTATTCTTTTGAACTATTTACGATATAAATGACATTACGTAATATGAAAATGATAAATCCTAAAATTCTATAGCTTCAATTCAGAGGAGTAGAGAACGATCATGCACACTCACATGTTCCTTATGCTGTTAGTAGTTAAACTACAAAATATATGATCAAATAACTAATAAGACAATTTCCATTTTCGTGAAACTGGAGAATTATTATGTCTAGCAAACGGATATTGTCCTTTTTTTTTTCTAATTAGAGGTAAGAAATTAAGAAAAAGAAAACATGACATTATATTATACATTATCTACGGTGTCTCTTGACGTGCACGCGAGGGGTGGGGATTGAATTCTGAAAATGGAATGGTGTGATTGTTGTGGCTGCTAACATGATAAATGATAATGGCTCTTTTGAATCTGTGTTGCCAAGCTGCCCTATAACTACAAGCAGGTTGGTTGGTTGGTTGCAAATGTGTGATTAACAACACTGAGTATGATTTGCAATTTGCTTACTTTTTATCTGCGTCTAGGATTTAATTTTCTGACTTGTTTTAATTTTAAATTTTTAGGATTGAAGTCTCATCTATTAATATAGGTATTTTTTAAAGATTTGATGTGGTGTTTTCAAAAGATTAAACCAACGTAAAAATTTATTTTATGATTTTTTTACAAAAAAAAAATTACCTCTAAATTGAAAACAGTCTGACGAGTGTAAACTGGCATGTAAATTAGTGAGATTAAATCATTAGATATACTGATTTTTAAACTAATATAGTTTATAAGTTTAATTACTATCACTATCACTCTAGGTGTAAATTTTTTATATTAACAACTAATTATAATTATTTATATATGATTTTTAAGATAATTATATATGATAAGACTTAATTTTTTAAAGATATGATATTTTATGACTGATTAACGATTTGTAGAGAATTTTTTTTCAATTTGAAAACTAAAAAAATACTTTGAACAGTATAAAATATTTTGAATAATAAAAAATATTATCTAAAATATTTTAAAAAAGAAAAAGAAATATAAATATATTTTGTAAGAAATAAAATAAAAAATTACAAAAAATAAATAAAAAATACTAACTTACAAAAATGTATTTAAATCTTATATTTTTAGAGAAAAAATTAATTTTATATTATTATTTAATTACAAATCATCGTCTTAAAAATATAATAATAAATTGTAATTAAATGATAATATAAGATTAATTTATATTAATATAATTATTAAACTCATATTTTATCATATAAATTTAATATCTCTAGTAAAAAATCATGCAATTACAATTGTTTTTTTGAAGGACAGACAGGGCAAATAGGGGATGAAAAGCAAGTGGATGGAGTAATTGGAACTTTAGCTTTGTATAGGGACATAGTTAGGCCCCATAATCAACCTCGCTCCCTCGCTCGTACCTAAATTCAAAGGCATTTATTGAAGACTCAGTAGCCTATTTGTCACTGTCACATCTCATGGTCAATGCTCATCTGCTCCCTCCCTCAAGACCCGCACGGAACTTGATTTATGGCCCTTCCACCAATTTTTAAATCTCATGTTAAATCAATTCCTCCACTCAAATTATGAAGTATATAGTCTGATAACTTATTTATTAATTTAATATAAATAAGTTATCATACATCTTATCCTAACTATAAGTTGACATCTTCTGAAGTTTAATACCATGTCAGGTGTTAACATAAGGAGCCCAAGTCAACCATAGTCATATAAGCTAATTATCATACATCTTATCACAACTAATTTGATCACAAGCTGTTGGATATATAAAAGTATATATGTATTAAGATTTACTTTCTGAAATTTATTTTTACATATATTTGGATTTGGATAACTTTGCACGGTGCTATAACTTCTCACTGAATTTGTGCTGTTTGTATATATGTATCTCTTGCTTCATACGTTTCCATGTAACTTTACCGAGTATCCACTCAAAAAGTTTTGATGTGTTATGGTTCTGACTTCTGAGTGAGCAAGTTCTGAAAGTAGTACGTACCATCAGATTGTCAGTATCAACAATACAGTAATTATACTACACACGTGTGCTTTGAAGTGGGTCGGTCTCGTGAACGCAATGTACTAGCTTGTAGCTTCAACTGAGATTATTACTACGTTATCAGATTGTCATTTGTTAAATATTTTAATTTTTAAATAATGTTCACTCTATTTAAATTTGGTGTAAAATAATAGTGAAAACAAAATAAAAATAATAAATAACTTTTGCAAAGTAAAATGTTATTTCAAAAAAATAGAAAGCTTTTTAACACCTGATCATATCCTGCAAAATTAAGACTAATATGTAAATTTACCCATTATTATTACCTAGTAATACAATAAATAACGGATCGTTAATTAGTAGTCGTTGTTCCCTTTTCTAACCCAAAAATTTCAAAGTTGTTTGCATGTGTTTTCTTTTAATTAAGAAACATATTTAATTAAAAATATGCTTTAAATTATAGTGTTTTTTTTTTAATTTTTAAACTAATAAAAAATATAATTTTATATAAAGCTAAAAAAATCTTCTTAGTTAGAAAACCTAAAAAATTTGAAATTATAAAATTATTTAAATATAACATAAACAAAACCATTAGTTAATACTAGTATATAGGTTTGCCGAGTAATAATGAGTTTTTGAGTGATTGTGTTCTGTGCTCCTTGAAATTTTTAGTTTTAACTTCTATTTGCTGACCATTTAAAAAATCGATGTTCAAAAAGGGAAAAAAGCAAAATCAAATACTATATAAGTGCGTTTGTACAACCTTTGCCTGAACTTAGCACGGCACATGCATGGTTACAGAAAGTTTTTGCAGCTGAGATTAAACTTAACATGCATGAATCCCAAGCACGAAACAGACAGCAGACAAATTTTTTACCTTCTCATCGTTCATTCGCGACGGGGAAGGTCTTTGGTCATAGACAAAAAACAATGATGATTAATTAGTTGTCTTAGTCACGTGATCAAACACATAACGGTAGAAAAAGGGCAGGAGCTGGCCACGGAGTAAAAATTCTAGTAAAATTTAATAGAAATCACAGTTTACTTCTAGTACTATTAGCTTAGAACAAAAAAACTTTTAGTACTATTAAAAAAATTCTGTTGGTTAAAGTTCCCACACTATTAACTTGAGAGAAAAACACTTTTCAATTATAGATTTTAATATTATTTAGATATTTGGAAAAAAAAATTATTCGGTGAATATTTTGACCTATTTTGAGTACGTTGTTGAATTTGAGTTCGAGGTTGTAGAGGTGACAGATATGCCAGTCTGGCTAATTATAAGGTAACAGAAGGCTTTGGTAATTTGATTATTTTGGTTAGAAACAAAGTTAGGGTAGTAGAAATCAATTTTATGCCTGAGAAGGCTTTTATATATTTCACATGTGGTCATGGCCAGTTAATGGGATGAAAGTTTAGTGAATGTAGCTAGGGAAGAAAAATAAAAGTCAAATATTGTGGTGTACTATGAGGTGTTGTAATACTTATACAACAGTGGAAAGTGTGGAGTATGTGCTCTGAGGAGTGGAGTGATGTGGGCTTAGTACAGTGCAGTAAGGTGGAAGGCAAACAGTATTGCCTCTGCTGGGATCTCTCTGGTCTTCAGAGTTAATGTTGTGTGCAATAGTTTGGTGAACAAAAAGTTTCTTTTTTTCTTGCTAGAGAATTGTGTTCTATACACGGTTTATTTGATGACAGATTTTTTTTTTCTCTGCTGGAGTATTTGATGACATAGTTTAAGCTAATTTATAATTTTTTAAAATTATTTTATTTGAACTTTCCTCTTTAATAACTTTTTTAGCATTTTCCAATTAAATATTTTGTTTGAGTTGTTATTTTCAGTAGCCCAATAACGACTCAAGGACTAGAATGAACTACATGAGCAGGATGGAGTTTTTAATATAATTTTTTTGAATCGGACTTTTAAGAATGCAGCCAATTTAAGTGGCATATATAATTATTATTAGAGTTTTAGATGCTTGTCGAATGAGTGTAATTCTGTTGTCATCACATCTAAGTTTGTGGGAAAGAATGTGTTCTATTCTCTTAAAATATATTCTTGTAGAAGGATGATGATAAACTTTAACTATAATTTAGTTTTGAATTAAGGATTAATCTCATAGATGATTCAAAGAACATAAACTTGTAACAATACTTTATAGTTCTACAAAGAAGTCAAATATCCTAATTATTAACATCATCAATAGTAACAACACTTTTAATCCAAGTTAATTGAGGTCGGTGGTAGATGAATCTAATGATAAATCGAAAATGAGACACTTGAAGAGAAAGAGAGAGGGAAAAAAAAGTAGAAATAAGACAAAAGAGAGAAAAAATAAGCTAAAATAAAAGAGAGGTGAAATAAAAAAGGGAGAAAAGAAGAGAAAAATGACTAAAACAAGGGAACGACTGGAACATACAACTATTGGATTTAACCTTCTACCAAACTTATAGCTTTTCTCCACTCCATTCTAAGATATATAGTCCGCCAATCATTAAGTCTTATTTAACTACCTTTTCCCTGGTAAGTTTAGGTCGATCTCTACCTCTCTTTGTGTCGAACTCTTGGTAACAAACTGTTGTTCTTACGGGAGCATCCAATGGTCGTCTCATAACGTGTCAAAACCATCTCAATCTATGCTCCCTCATCTTTTCACATACCGATACCACTAATACCTTTCATCGAATATATTCATTTCTTATCTTATCCATCTTCGTATATCCACACATCCACCTTAACATCCTCATTTCTGCTACCCCTATTTTATGCTCATGTTGCCTATGTGCTGGCCAGCATTCCGCTGCATATAGCATTGCCGGTCTTACAACTGTTTCATAGAATTTTCCTTTTAGCTTAAGAGAAATTTTGCGGTCACACAAAAACCCTAATGCACTCCGCCATTTCATCCACCCTGCTCTAATTCTATGATTTACATCCCCATCAATCTCACCACCTTTTTGCAACATTGATCTCAAGTATCTAAAAACATATTTCTTTGGTACCTCTTGACCAAGTAGATGCACTGTATCTTGATCACTATCTTTTACCCGCGAAAACTCGCACTTCATATACTCTGTCTTGTTCTTACTTATCATGAATCCTTTAGACTCCAAAGTATTTCTCCACAATTTCAATTTCCTATTAACACCATCTTTGGTCTCATCAATAAGCACGATATCATTTGCAAAACGCATACACCATGACACTTCCTCTTGAATATCTTTTGTTAGTTCATCCATCACTAAGACAAAGAGATAAGGACTAAGAGCTGAACCTTGGTGAACCCCTACCGTGATAAGAAAATACCTTGATGTTCGATTACAAACTTTCACACTTGTGGTAGTCCCATCATACATGTCCTTGATTACATTAATATACTTTAATGCTACCTTTTTCTTCTCAAGAGTCCACCATAAGACTTCTTTTGAGACTCTATCATATGCTTTCTCAAGATCTATGAACACCATATGCAAGTCTTTCTTCTTTTCCCTATACCTTTCCATTGTCTTATCAAGAAGATAGTTTTCATGGTACATCTTCTTGGCATAAATCCAAATTGATTTACAAAAACTTTGGTCTCCCTCCTTAGGCGATATTTGATAACTCTCTCCCACAATTTCATAGTATGACTCATAAGCTTGTTACCTCTATAGTTTGAACAATTCTGGATATCTCCCTTGTTTTTGTAAATAGGCATAAACATACTTTCCCTTCAAGCATCAGACATCTTATTTGTTTGAAGAATCCTATTAAAAAGATTAGTCAACCATTTTATTGTCACGTTTCCCAAGCTTCTCCACACTTCAATAGGGACGTCATTGGATCCCAAAGCTTTATTATTCTTCATCCTCTTTAAGGTCTCCTTAACTTCATGTGCATTAAATCTTCTATTCAAATCATCAAAAACGTCCTCTACCTCATTCTTGTTGCCATTCTCATTAAAAAGATTGTTAAAGTAGTTTAGCCATCTTCACTTACATCTTCATCCCTTACCAACAGTTTTTTATTTTCATCTTTGATATATCTAACTTGGGTGAGGTCTTTACTCTTTTTATTCCTCATTTTTGTAAGTCTGTAAATACATTTCTCCCCATCCTTACTCCCAAGATTTTTATACAAATCACCAAAAACTTTGCCTTTAGCTTCCTGCACTACTTTCTTTGCATTTTTCCTCGCTACTCTAAACTTTTACAAATTCTTATAATGGAGACATTTATACAAAGATCTAAAACATTCATTCTTCTGTTTAATAGTCTCTTACACCTTTTCATTCCACCACCATGTTTCCTTAGTAAGAATTTTATTTTCTTTACTTTCACTTAACACCCTCCTTCCTTTTACAAATTCTAATTATGATGGTTAAAAAAAGAATTTTAAATCCTTTTACACAGTCAAAATATTTTTGATTTTGGTTCATGTCAAAATGTTAAATCAGTTTGGACTTTTTCGCATTTGGGTCTTTTCGGTCCACAAACTAAATTTAGGTTGATGTGCCTTGGGCACCTCTGTTTTTAAGGAACACCCCAATAAAAAGGTCCATCTGACCTAAAACCTAAAGATCCTTAACAAACCTTAGTAACAAAATGGATAAGCTCATGAATTTTTTTCCCCGTAGGTCCAAATGAAATGATTAAGAAGGAGTCCTACAACACTAGCGTGCTTCCAAGGCTCCTATATATATTTGATAAAGGTGAAGCTTACATGTATATAAGTATGGACTTTGATTTTCTGGTTATCTTTTGCTTTTTCTCACCCTTTATAAAGTTGACATATTATCAAATACTGCTATCTACATATAGAGTGTTGTTGTGTGGTTTGTGTAGCATTCATTTCTGCCTATTAAATTTTGATTGAACCTTGAAAACTCTATTGCCAAAATAATACATTCCTCTTTAAAAGCATGAAGCATTACGAAAATGAAACCACATCTACTAAGATAGTTTTCTACCTTTCTTGTTTCAATGAACTAGAACATCATTCCTTGACTTGATTCCCAGAACTCAGACAGCAAGCAAGCTGCCTAACTTGGATCTAACACTACTTATGAACTCCAAACACAAACAAGTGAACTATGCTGTGGTATAAACGCTTAAAATTTATAGGAGCCCTAACTTCTAGTGCGCTAGAAATTATGGAAAACTATAAATTTTATTAAATTCTTGAAAAATCCCCAAAACACATTTCACATAACTGATATATGAGATACAGAATTTCGTAAATGACTGCAAATTACAGCATTGATAATTAGTCAAATTGAAACATTATACATTTTTTGGATTTGGCTCAATTTATCTAGTCCAGAAATTTGTGTGCAACACTCACTCATCTGCTGTGAATCCACCACACGAGATTACTACGAGTTCCCATCATCAAAACCTTTCAACTTTCTAATATTTTCCAATGCTCTTTCCTTATCATAAATTCCTTGCAAGGCATAGGTCATTCCCTTCCACCCTTCACTAGTCAAAGAGGGCATTGTCCATTCCACAAGCTCCTTCACATAATCAGCATCAGAGAACAATGTCTCAGTAACAGGAGACAATGGTAGCACTTGGATTCCAAGCCTACACTCTCTACACGTAGCAGGGCCCCACCATAGTGCACT
>PYAF01004433.1:30769-61303 GCA_007407185.1 Glycine tomentella
TCTAAAAATAGAAAAATGTTACTATTTTTGTAATATATATTATAAAAAGAGAATAAAATATTTTGTAAAAAATAGAATAAAATAAATAATTAATACTTAAATACTATAATGTATATAACATTAAAATATTATATTGTATATTAAAATATTAGAATTTTAAAAAAAGGGAACCAAACCGTGAAGACACTGGTATTAAGTATTAAAAAATACTTAAAAAATACTTATAAAGATAGTTAAATTTTTTTTTATTAATACAATTTTTATATCGATAACAATAATCAAATCACATCCTTTTAAGATATCAATGTGTTCTTTATTGATTTAATCAACTTTTATTGTTACATAAGTCATTTGCATAAAATCTAAAAATCTTTATGTGGTGGTCAAGATTGTGGTCCTAATTAATTAAAACCTTAGATAAGTTGGAAACACTTAAAAATTATATATAGCACCTGAACCTCTAGTGCAATAGAACATATGGTAAAGAGCAAAGTCTATTAAATTCTTGAAAAATCACAAAAATAAATTTAAACAACCATGATAACAATATCCTGATAAGATACAAAGTTTCATAAATCACTACTACACGAATGGGCTTTAACGATGGTTATTTTAGGTCTTCAACGATGGTTAACGAACCATCTTTGAATCTTGCATCGTTGAAAATTATGGTTTTCAACAACGATTATGGAACCGTCTTCTTTTGTACTTTTTTACGACGGTTATTTTGGACAACCGTCTTTGTTTGAAATTAATTTTTTTTTTAAAAAAATCATACATTCAACGACGGTTGTTACTGACAACCGTCTTAGAAACCATGATACGAAGACGGTTATTGGTCACAACTGTCTTCGTATGTAGTGATTTTTTCCTACAAAAGTTTCGAAAACGGTTTTTTTTCCAACCGTCTTTGAAAACAGGAAACGAAGATGATTTTGTGAAACAACGGTCTTTGAAAACAGGATACGAAGACGGTTTTACTAAACAACCATATTTGAAAACAGGATATGAAGACGGTTTTACGGAACAACCGTCTTTGAAAACAGGATACGAAGACAGTTTTACGAAACAACCGTCTTTGAAAGTTGGATACGAAGACAGTTTTATAAAACAACCGTCTTTGAAAACAGGATACGAAGACGGATTTACAAAAAAACCGTCTTTGAAAACAGGATACGAAGACGGTTTTACAAAACAACCGTCTTTGAAAGCTTCATACGAAGACGGTTTTACGAAACAACCGTCTTTGAAAACAGGATACCAAGACGGTTTTTGTATGTTTATTTCGAAGATCTTATATAACCGTCGTTGAATGAATTTTTTTTTTTTTTACATTATAATTCAGTTATTTAATAAATTATGCCTATAAATTTAATTTATTAAATTTAAATTATATTGAATAATATAATTTTTACATAAAAGGAAAATACAAGTAAAATGGCCAACAACAAACATATTTTGCCAAGTTACTTCGTATATATTATATATAGAGTTATTCAAAAAATGTATGTCGAAATGTGAAAATACAATAGACAATTAATTTTTACAATACCAGTCTTTAACCTTAATCCTGAATGGTCCTAGATTGAGCCCATGAAAGAAAAAAACAATGGCTTTCATTTCCTCGTTAATCCTACTCGTTTTTCTCTACACACATCAAAGACAGGCTGATGACACACAGATTGCACATTCTCGTCCTTGTCAATAACCACCAATGCAATAAATGTCTCCTAAAATCACAGATGAACAAACAGGAGTGACATAACATGTCATCCTCCTAATAATAGTTCATACCAAAAACAAATAAAAATTGGTCCCTGAATCAATACAATCTTTCTATTTGAGACTGTAAGCAGGATTGTATCCTTTATACTTGCAATTTGTACCAAAAGATACTTTATAGGTTAATATATAATATGAATTATACTATATTGGATAAACGAAGGAAAAAAATCATGTATGCTCATATTTCCAGTTGACTTCCCTTTTCCTCAAGGGAAAAGAGGTAAACAATTAAATTTCTTTAGCAATTTTCCCTTCATTCTCTGCTTATTCATTTTGAACTAACTAATTATTTTTCTCACATAACTTGTACATCAATAGCCAAAAAGGCTTAGTGAAATATTGTAGAGTGTAAACTGTTGAATCAACTCTCAAGTGTCTTATGCCTAAGTCCCATTGAGTAGTATGAGATGCTTGGCAGAGCACTAAGTGGCTTGGTTCTCCCCCCATTGCTTGGGTGGTTATCAATTTAGGATTCTAAAAGCAAATGACTTGTTAACTTAATTTTTTTCTCCTTTTATTTTTTATTAACCTATAATTTCACAAATATCCAAATATGGATAACAATTAGTATAGAATAATTCCCTTCACAAGGATTAAATACCGATAGGGTATGCACAAAAAAGAAACTTGGATACAATGAATCTAACCTCAACTTGTAGCAATTAATACTTGATTCTGTGGAACTTGCAGCACACAGAACATGGAGCAGGCATAAATGCATAGAAGATAAGACAGTTGTTATTGCCAAGAACATTGAAATTCATAATTGCAGATACCATCCTAAAGGGAATCTAATAATGGAAGTGTCATTTTTCTTTTGGCACATAGAAATCCCATATTGTTATATGCTACCGCTTCTTGACTGGTCCAATTAAGACCTATGGAGATGCAGCTTTGCAGAAGTCAATCAGCTTCCTGTGCTAAAACCAAAGAAACAAATGTATAACGAAATAGCACTTACAAAAGCTGAACTGCTCCAATATAAAACAACATAAGTGTCTACCACATTTTTCCAACGCATTGTTTATTATGATGTGAATTTCACATAGGTGTCACTTTTTTAGTGAGACTTAAGTGAAATTCATGCAATAATAAAAAGTGTTGAATAATGCATTGTTAGCATTGCTTGATTCATATCCCTGTTTTAATGTATAAGTGCCAAGGCTATATATAGAGGTTACAAACTTACCTTAGCAATTGGCATTTTCTCTCTAACTGAATCAACAAATGATAAATCTATATCAGCTACTACAATGGCTGTAGACAAACGATCTGAAAAAGACAAATATAACCAACCATGGAATCCAGTAAATTGTGGTTTTAAACAAAAGAAAAATAGCAATATAAAAACTACAGCAAGCAGTACATTGTCTGAATCATAAAGAATAAATTAATTTGTATGATGGTATAAGACATAAATTTTAATGTATAACAAACTCATAACAGGTACAACCTCCAAAAAGGACAATGAAAGCACCACACAAACTCACCTTGTACCTAAAAAAATTGAAGAAAAATTATGTCTTCTCCTATAACACTAAGTTGCTTCGTTGGGTTAATAATTTGCATCATGTAACCAAAAATATTTTTAAGTTGTCTGCTGCATATTCTGCCAATTGTGTAACCAAAAATATATTGTGACAATTGTATTTTATCATTCAACTAAGCGTTAATGGAGTCCTCTAAAATCGCAAAACCTATTTGGTGATATCATGGTCCAATCCAACTATAGTAAACTTTTTCAAAATGTTCAACTCTGTTTGACTAATACATTATACCTAAGCACTTCTGAATATATTTTATCTTCAACTCATCGTGAATGTGATAATTTTTTTTCTTTTTTGTCAACAACAACAGTATGAAAAGTTGGTAGCCCGAAATTCAATGCTCTAGCATTAAGATTTCAGACTACATTTTTTTATAATAAACCATCAATTTGTTGCTTAAAATATCATCAGATAGTCCTTAAAATAATAAAGAAAAATGCTTATTGTTACGAAAAGTTTCAATAATAAATATAAGTAGTGCTAAAATATTAAATATTCATGAATTTAATTATGCATGAAACATGTACATATCAAAATTTCTTGTCTTTCTAAAAACAAATTTATAAAACTGGTATATTTGATTCTATCAGTCATCACCATTTCATTTTCATCTTCTGCTTCTAAAATTATTCATAATAATCAGAGTAAAACTAGGCAACTTCTAGTAAATCAAACACCTATTGATGCAGTGATTGAATAAATCAGAAAGCAACTAACACATGGTGATGCAAAACTTAGAAAATAAGGATTGTCAGCAACATACTACCAATAGATTACTTAATCCTAAATTGCTCACTTCATCGTTCACATACAAATTATTTCTTACTGCACCCAATACGAGCCTAAAGTTCTCACATGCACAGAGATGCAACCAAGTTTTTTTTTTATTCTGTCTTTCTTTCAAAATTCTATTTTTATTCAGTGAGGCCATCACAGGAATATCAATCGGAGCACATTAATCAGCCACACAAAACAATGCTCAACAAAACTCAACTGGAAGTCAGAAACACTAACCTTTTGCCTAAGCTCTCTTGTGCTTAAGTGGCTTGATATGATCCATAATATAATTGATAACTTCTTTCAATGTAGCCTTTCTTTTTTCCTTTAAGTTCCATAGCTCCGCAACCGTATACCCACCACGTGCATTGTATTCATTTATTTCTTTTAAGGCTGTAACAACAGCTGAATATATCTCATCCCCCCATTCCTGCTTGAGGCTTCTTAACTTCTCATCTTCCTCATTTATAATATTCTGCATAAATGCAACATCATTATATGTGTTCAGTATTATACTTTTCTACTTTACAAGTATTAATGATACAAGCCAGATCAAGAGCCAAAGAGTATAATACAGGACCTTTTACATATGCCAAGCCAAGTCCTTAACTGAACAAATTATATAATTAATTAATTAGTAACAATTAAAACCATTTTCTCGGGACAAGAAAGCATATAAACCAAACTTCTCCAATGTGTGACCAGAAAACTACAAGTAACCACGTCAACTAACCAATTGAGGCAGAACTCCTTTATGAACACAAAGCATGTCAAGTTTGTACATACCTCTGGTTTATCATCAACTATGACCACTTTAAATGGATGCCAAGCTGAATGCTTCACATTCTCCTGCCACAAAGATCAAAGCTCGACACCTTTGGTACCAGCTTCTTCAAGAGGAAATCTTTTCTTGCAGTTATTCACAAAAATCTTCTGATCATGCTCTCCCATTCTCTTGAGCCCAATATTAGTTCTAGGACCATTCAACATATAGTCTAACTCCTAAGACATTGGAAGCAGAAAAACAAAAAAAATTAGTCTCCATAATCTACTGAAGATACAATAATAGAATTTCAAAATTATTATTTCCAACAGAAAGGTGAAGAGAATCTTCTTGCAAGCATATTCACAGCTTAGAATAACTAGACACAGGAAGAGAAGCAGTTGCTTTTTAGAGTGGTTAACTTCAAGAATCAATGAAGAGAAAGGTTAAAGCATGGAATCTAAGTGAAAGATATAATTAGGATTTTCTTTAATGCACCCAAGGCCAAGGTATAGGCTGCTAGATTAAAATACTCCAACAAAAAATTGGGGTAAATTAGCAAATCTCTATAAATAGATAGAGAAGAGGGGACCGGGGGGATGCTTTTATTAGGGACAAAGTAAATAAAGTCATACTTTTATTAATTCTTTACGAGCTCCCTGCAGTTCATCATTACTTTGGCGGTCCTTCACAATGAGGGTTTGATTCATGTCCTCCATATTTTCCAAATTATCTACTTTTTCTTTCAATTCATCATTCATCTCTTTTATTTTATTCTGAACAGCTGCATCATCTTCATCTCCAAGATGCTTCATAACTTGCAATTTCCCTTTTAACTCTACAATTTCCATTTCCAACCTTTGTTTGGCATCTAACTGTTTTTCCAACTTAAGTATCTTGTTATAGGCCTCCTCTTTCTCTCGATGGAAATTTTGAAATTCACAGCAATAGGCATTCACAATGTATAAGAATTAAGTGATAAATAAGAAACTTTTCATAACCAAGACACTAAATAGTAAATAAGAGGCAAACCATTTGCTCTTCAACAAGCCTCAAGACATTCTCACAATTCTATTTGTTCCTTTGAAGCCAATTGGAGCGATTCATTCCTCAAATCTTTCTAGAAACACAAACAGATTATATAAGAATCCTATAAAACCACACATAAATGCTAATTATAAGCACCTTAAGTAAGGCAATGTAGAAGCTATAAATGTTTTCAAGGGCTGTTAATGAAATGAAAAATATGCTGCTTTTTTTTTCCTCCAAAAAATAACATTGGCTCTTTACAAATGGTTTTTAACAGTTATTGTCATAGATGACATAATTAAAACTGAAACCATTTTTATGAATTGATATTTCCACATAATGCATGGAAGCCATAAATTTGCCAATATTGACTTAAGGGTCCAATCTAAAATGAGTGCATAGGATCAGAATAAATTACTTGGCTCAAATCAATAGCAACCAACAAAATAATTTCAGTAACAGAACAAAGACAAAAACATGCCAAAAAGTTTTTACCTGGTTCCAGTCATTGATAATCCAGAAAAATCCAACGTATAAAAATTATATTTAAATGAGTACCTGGTTACAGGCCGAAAAATATAATATACATTACTTTCTTCTTGTCCTCATCAAGTTTCTTCTTCTCTTGATCAATTATGGCCTCACGTTTGTTTAGATCTCTACTCCAGCAATCAAGTTTCCTCTTTTTTTCCTCCAACTCACTACACAACTTTTCTTGTTCATCCAAGATCCTTCATACCTTGTTACGAGGTCTACACTGCATATTCCTTGATTCTGACAAAGAAAAGAAACAACTATGTAGTATTATCAACTACAAAGTTTGCACAAGAATGCATCTCATAATAGTAGAACATATATAGCCATATTTGAAAAACATCGATATATACATGAAAGGCAAAATCAGAAGCTACCACACTAGAAGCTAAAATCGCATCCTTATTAGTCCCAAATGCAGTGTGCATTTAGGACTAATAGGGATGCAGTTTTAGCTTCTTGTGTGGTATAAGCTGCTTGAGAATCTTTACAAACTTTAATATTCAGTTGAAGAATTAGTATTGGTTGAATCAGATTTATTTTTATAATTCTTTACGGCTTTAAGGGGATTCCCAAGACCCTTAACCTTCATTTCAGTCTTAGTCTTCTCCAAAGATGGTTTCTTATATTTTTCTGTATTATTTTGGTCTTGCAAATGTTGTATCCAACAAGTAGGAAAGAAAGCCATAACAGCTAGAAACAAAACAGAATTCATCAAAATCTTCTAGAAGTATAACACAAACTGGCAAAATGAAAAAAACAATTAATATAGATCTAAAATAATGCAAGATCAAAACTTCAGTCGCTTAGTCACTCATTCAAAAACATTGTTCTCACTCAGTCACTCATGTCACATACTAAGTTACTAAAAGTTGCAATACTATAAAAGCATAGTGAGAGAGGGTGAGAATGTCAGGAGAGATCACAACAATATCTTACATTATTTTCATCGGCAGTGATAGATGTTGTTGAGGTATGAAGGCTTATAATATGCAATATATTTAAACTAACTCATCATTGATGATGGATGTTATTGAGGTAATCATGACTCAGCAAATAAAATAACAAATCATGCAGCTTAGCAAGATGAACATATTTCTGTTTTGTACAAGCCACAAGGGAAACAACTAATGAGATACATTTGCAACAGCCATTGCCTTGATGCTAAGTAAAATCTAGCGTGTACCTGGAAAGTAGAAGAGCTGATACAAATAGTCCATACCTCATTTTCGATCTCAGTAACAACACTTAGCAATTGTCAATTCCGGGTAGTAGAAGCCAGTGCCTCATCATCATCAAATTCCTTTATGGACTTGACAATGGGGAGCTTCTTTATTTTTTGTGAACCACATATGAAATATCTTACTTACCATAACAACCACATATGAAGCAACAAAAATGATAAGCATTGCTGGACACAAGTACTACCAGAGTATGTGCAGATGACACACAAACAAACATAGTAGTCACAATTAATATATAAAATTAAACAATCAAAATATATTCAACTACTCAACATATCCATACTAGGTCAACAACACACAACATGAGGTATATCAATCATTGATCATGTTACTAGTAATGTTAAGCTGTATATAACAAAGTTAGTAGCATTGTCTCATCCCAAACCATTCACAATTTAACCATAGTAGTCTAGGTCTGTTACTAGTAATGTTAAGCTGCCTACACAGATTTGTTTTTATTTTCCAACAAAAATTTCGCCCATTTTTTCCTTATAGTAATTAGGTCCTCCATGTCCAATGATGTGCCATCACAAAAGAACTGCAACAATAAAAATGTATACAAACATGCAATCAGCTACATCATTGAAATACATACCTTGAAGAATATCAACATATACTACAAATGTGCATAAGTTAATGTACCTGGTTCCAGTCATTTTGCAACCCGCCTCCTACTATGTTCCACATCCAATGCATCACGTAATACCCATATTCAAAGCCTTCTTTTTGCACATGGCTCTAATTTCATAAATACATACACATTAATGTCACATTTGGACAGCAGAAGCAATGAAACAAATCATAGTAGTCATCGAGTATATCATTAACCTTTATCTTAATCCAGGTTGGTGATGTTGCTATACATTTACCATCAACACCGATATTTAATGTCTTCAGTGCACTAGTTTGTTGAAAAAAAACACACATGTCGTTTAATAGATGACCAAAGGTTTTGTTAACCAATATCGTAATAGACAAATAAATTTATTGTTTGCTAGCACTAACTTGTTAACTGTGGCTTTGATATGAATGTCTGGTTTCTTACGTAATGAACAGAACTATACAACTGTGTTACTCGAAGGGGATACAACAAACAGCTGCCAATGGGCCCTGCATTTTAACTAATTAAGGTAACAACGCATTACATTTAATCCATTTAGTTTTGCAAATGTTTTTTTACTTACTGAGATAGATAAGCTCCTAGATACAGTTGTCTTTGTGATTCCTTCATCCATGTCTGAATGTATTGTTGAGCTTCAGCACGCCTATCCCTTGCGTCGTGAATCATTTGCGGCTCAAAGAAACCATATACACCATCATGGCCCAACTTTGAACTCCATTCATCAAGAAACCTACCATACGATATTTGCATCAAATAATAAAAATTTAACAACATACTGGATTGAAATAAAATAAACTGCATAAACTTTATCAAATGAGACATCCAATGTGAGTGTACTAACATAATCCACAGCTGTAGTATCAATATGTTCAAATATTTGTCACCCGAAATAATTTCATAAACATCAGAATATGTTATGAAGAACGTCGATTGTACATTTGCAATCCCAAACTTTAGCCCATCCCACACAAATTGAAGGGGCTTCTGGTAAAGGTCATACACATTCTTCATCAACTCATCCAATGGATCAACAGATGGCTCTAAATTCTTTGCTGTAACATCTGCTTCTCTTCTTTGTGGGCCACCGATGTGTGCATCCTATGTGTTAGTTTAAAAAAATTGTTGTGTAAACAAAGTATGTTGTAACAAAGCTAAATATTGTATGGAAAGTTATACAATTTCATACCTTACACGATAATGGTTTCACCAAATATGTTGGCCATGCGACGAATGTCTGCAGGGTGTTTCTAACAAAGTGGATCTCAGATATCGGATAGGGCACTTCAGTGTCACCGTCATAAACTTTCTGTACACAGACATTTAAGACGTCATCTGCGTATTCCACATTGTGAATTGTCGCCGTCCTATCCATAACTTTTGCCAACGCAACAAGCTTAGTTTGCCCACGATTGTGAACGTACAATTCCTTTAATTGCACGGCAGCATTACCAGAATCCTCCCCTGATGGATTTGCTACTGCTTCAGCACAACTACCCTTCGTGCTCACACGTGCAAGTAATTGTTGTAGCGGTTCGTCATCCAAGGGTGGTTGTTGTGTTGCCATTTGGGTTAACTCCATTTTTAATTCTTCCTTCACTTTCTCACCCAATTAATTTCTTTTCCTCCTTCACCTCCCTCCTCCATTCTTCCTTCAGGTTTTTGATGATGTCCGCTAACTATTCTGGGTTGATGGACGCAGAAGAAGTTTTGGACGAACGTGATCCGTGTCCAAAGTATTGCTTTATAGTTACACCCGAACCTGCACCACGTACCCGACCAGGATGCTCTTGTTTGCCAATGACAGCATTAAGGATATCTTGTTGTCCCTTAGGGACAAAGGTCCCTTGTGTCGTTTGTTCCTCCAAGTCATCCTACAACACATATGAGTTCAAAAAGGCACTTAATTCTTGTGGTAATCAAATGCAACAATATACACATAAGTTTATAGTACTCTCACAATTCTATTTGATATTTCTTCAGCGGTGTGAGATGTCATGCGGCCATATTTCTTTGTGCGGGCCAATTTCCACTTCACATGTCTTGGAATTGGAGAAGATGGGTCGTCAACATTTGAAGAATTCTTAGTATTCATTGCGTCCTGTTGTCTTTTCTTTATTTTTTCCTCCATCAGCTTCTTTTCAAGCAAATCATAGCCCCCACGAGACAGTATGTGGGGGCACTCATTCATTTTTTGAATTTCTTGGGTTCTTTTCCTTATTCCCTATGTAAACATTGAAAAAAACATTTAACATAATACAATACAAGTAAATTGATTGAAGTGTTATTATAAAAATCACACACGGTCACATGTTACCTGCCAATTAGGCGTTTCACGACTAGCAACAAACTCATCCCATGTATGTGGATCTAGGCCATACATAGCAGAAGCATCCTTTTTTTCTTGTCCATCTGCGTTAGCATATATGAATTTTGTGGTTAGGGAAGACTTGAATTGTCTCCACCTTGTGCTAACCGAAGACATTATCTTTTTTTTTTTTTTTTGCTTTTTCAGCCTCTGGTATATCAAATTTTGCCTGAATTACAATATCAAAAATAAAAGTTAAAACATGAGAAATAAGACAAGACATGAACTATTTTTTCAGCAGTAGTTGTATTTATTTAAGTCCATACGAAAATGTCATCCCATATGATTTCCTTCAATAGCAGGCACGTCTTTCCACTTAGCATGCACAATCGGTATTTTTTCTCTTGCCACCACCCCCAAATAACTGTGAAATTTTTCCTTGTTACTGCCTGTTGCCCTTCCAGTAGAATGGCTTACAATCACTATGGGCTTTGGTTGTTCGACGGTTCTAAAGGTTAAGCTTCTAAGCCTGGTGGATTGTCTACTTTTCCTTGTAGAGGTCGATTCTGATTGCTCTGGTTGTGAATGTGGAGGGGACGAAGGGGGTGTTGCCATGAATCTGCAAAAACAAAAACTTATTATGTCAACCACATTAGTGAAATGTTTATGTTTAAAGAAATGTATTGTGTAAAGCATAGTCAATAAAATGAATTGCATAACCAAACAAAAATAAAAAAAACATTACATTGGTGGTAACCATTTACTTGTTTGTGTTCTCCCATAAACCTTCATCATGATCATTTCTAATTGCATGATCGTCATCAACATCAGCATCTTCAACAAAAACCGGCATACGGGAGGAGAATGCAGGCATTTCACAAATATTAAGAGTTGATTCATCACCTGCATGATGACTAGTAGTAGATGTTCTTCCTTGTAGAACAACTGAAAATCTTGCGTCACACGGGTCTTGGATGTAAAACACTTGTCGTGCTTGTTCAGCCATGATGAATGGCTCGTCCTTGTAACCCACCTTATCAAGTGCTACTAGGGTGAATCCTATACGATCTTGAAATACACCAGTGTTTCCATTAACCCAGTTACACTTGAACACAGGAACTCTAAATGCAACATAATCAAGCTCCCAGATTTCCTGTATAACTCCAAAGTAAGGCATCGGTGCTCGAATAGGGTTGTTATCTGATGCACGACAAAAGTGTTCCGAATTAGCATCCACAGTGACCCCACTGTTTTGCACGCTACTTTTATCATCTTGTGACTTTGTGTAGAAAGAAAAGTTATTGATATCATAGCCCTTCCAAGTTGGTACATTCAAATTTGGGCCAACATCTAACAACTTTAATGTTGAAGAAGCTTTATCATCATTTAAGATTTCAGACTTGAACCAAGTTAAGAATGTTCTATTGTTTTCTTGCAACACTTTCATCATGTTCCATTTAGGATGACATTCAGACACATATTGTTTGTGACTGTCAATGTATGGCATTACCTCAGCTGTGTTATTCAAGACATACAAATGTGCTTGTGAAACTTGCGGTCTAGTCATAGTCACAACATTGAATCCTCGTGTACCTTTACCTCGACTGGACTATGCATGACGACTATTAGGAATCCCAATTGCTTTAACTGAATCCAAATATTCAGAACAAAATTCAATACATTCTTCAGCAACATACCGTTCAACAATGCAAGCTTCAGGTCTGTATTGATTTTTAGTATAAGATTTTAACACCTTCATGTACCTTTCAATGGGATACATCCAACGTAAATACACTGGCTCACATATCCTGATCTCCCTGACAAGATGGACAATCAAGTGGACCATAATGTCAAAAAATGAAGGAGGGAAGAACATTTCCAATTGACAAAGCACAATAGCTACCTCATTCTCCAAAGCATCTAACTGACTCGGGTCAATTGCTTTACGGCAAACAGCATTAAAGAAAAAGCACAACCTTGTAATGGCAACCCTAACTTTCTCAGGCAATATTCCTCGAATTGCTACAGGAAGTAGTTGTTGCATTAGGACATGACAATCATGAGACTTTAGACCAACCAATTTGAGATCGTTCATTGATACAAGGCTCTTGATATTTGAAGAGTATCCTTGTGGGACTTTAATGCTTCTTAAACACTGACAAAAAGCTTTTTTTCTTTTCTTGACAATGTGTGACATGCAGGGGGCAGATACATTTGTCGGCCTTTACTAATTGGATGCAACTGCTCACGTATACCCATTTCAACAAGATCTTGCCGAGATTTTAAATTATCCTTTGTCTTCCCTTTAATGTTTAGTAGGGTGCCAATTAAACTATCGAAAACATTTTTCTCAACATGCATTACATCAATACAATGTCTGACACCAAGATCCGACCAATAAGGAAGATAAAAAAATATAGACCTTTTCTTCCATATGGTTTTGTCATTAGCATCCTTCTTTTGTGTCTTGCCAAATGTAGTGACAATGTCCTGAACACGATCATAAACTTAACGCCCAGTTAATGAAATAGGCGCAGGTTGTTTCTCCTGAACTCCATAAAAGGCTTTTTTCAAGTGACGATATGGGTGATATAGATTGAGAAATCTTCAGTGCCTCGTGTATACTGTCTTCTTCCCATGTTTCAATTGGACAAATGATGTGTTTTTTTCACATGCAGGACATACATAATGGCCTTTGACACTGTATCCACTTAGATTCCCATATGCTGAAAAGTCATTAATGGTACAAAATATCATTGCACGCAAAGTAAAGGTCTCTTGCAGATGGGCGTCATACACCTGTACCCCGTCAACCCACATTTTTGTCAAGTCTTTGATGAGTGGCGCAAGGTAAACATCAATATCATTGCCTGGCTATCGTGGACCCTATATCATCATAGACAACATGATGTATTTTCGCTTTATGCATAACCAAGGAGGGAGGTTGTAAATCATCAGTAGCACAGGCCACGAACTGTGGTTAGTGGAAAGGTTACCAAAAGGATTCATTCCGTCAGATGCAAGACCTAGCCGTAGGTTCCTTGGGTCGTCACCGAATGTAGGAAACAAACGATTAATTTTTTTCCATTGAGGAGAATCGGCCGGATGTCTAAGAAATCCATCAATTTTCCTCCCATTTGCATGCCAGATCAGGTTTCTTTGTGGGTTAGCAAACAACCGCTTAAACCTTGGAATAATTGGAAGATACCAACAGACCTTTGCTGGACGACCCATGTTTGTGAATGACTCATCACTACATTCGTCATCGTTTACTTTGTATCGTGATTCACCACATGTGGGGCACTTATGCATTTTAGCAAACTCATTCCTAAATAAAACACAATTATTACAGCATGCATGTATTTTTTTGGTACTGCATGCCCATAGGACATAATATTTTCTTTGCTTCGTAATGATTTTTCGGCAAAGTGTTATCTTCAGGAAGCAATTTCTTCAACAAAACAAGAAATTCAGTGAAGCTTTTGTCACTCCACCCAAATCTAGCCTTCAAATTCACCAATGCTAACACGCTAACAAACGTGTGTATGTTGTGCATGCCGAATGCAAAGGGATTTGCGAATCAGTTTGTACTTTGTCATACGTAGGTGCATGGGCTTGCTGAAAACTGGCTTCTCCAAGGTCACGTAGCATGTCTTCTAAACGATCATCTGGGGGTACATCAACCGGCGCACCGGTTGGGATAAATGGCTTTTCTAGCAATTCACCATGCCATATTCATTTTGTGTATGTTGGAATGATGCCCTCACATATTAGATGAGATCTGATGTCGTCAATTGACTGGCGTCTTCCATTCCCACATTTCAGACAAGGACAGAAATATTTTCCATGCAGTGAAGGTGCATTAAGTGAGGCAAACTGTAAGAATTGTTCGACCCCATTTTCGTACTCATCACTAATGCGGGACGCTCTCATCCAACTACAATCCATGACCTTTAACATATGAATAAAAATATGAACTTAATGTTGAAAAGGTGTGGCCCTATCCCATTCAAGAAGTTATATTTTATCCATGAATCCTGACTGTGAAAGTTAACTATAGTTAGTTCAATTTAATGAAATTTTGACAGCATTTCACATTGGTTTCCAAGTATACGAAATGAAAGCGGTAAGTTTTACTCACCCCTTTCAAGTATGCACTCAGAGAACAATGCAAAATACAATAAACCGAAATGTCATTAAATTAAAGAAACCATACTTAACTTTAACAATGAGGATTCATGTATAAAATGTAACTTCCTAAACTGTCCAAACAGACAATTCAAGTTTTAATTCAATGATTAATCCAAACTATCCGCATTAATCACAGGATTGAAGATTGAACGAGAAACTAAGGTTGACTCACAATGCATTCAAATGTTTGACAAACGAATATTTACATATGAACACACATGTCAAATACAGCCAAGGATGGGAAACAAGAGGCATACCTGTGCCTAGTAATGTAACCCTTAGTGTTGAAGATTGTGGTGCTGATCACGATAACAAGAACACCCTCCTTGTAGTTTGTTTGAAAGTAAAACAACTTTTGAAGGTGGTAATGGCATTAAAAAGTATTACCTAAAACCATTAAACAAACTTATTTAATATAATGATAAACATATACATGCATCATTTAGTTAACGCTATAACATTCAAAGTTTTACATGGTGTTGAATTTAGATGCAAATGACACAACCACAACTAAACACGTAGGAAATATTTAGGTTATTTGTAGTAGTGTGAGAGTAGTAGTGTCTAGACACTAATTGTTTAGTGGGTGCACAAAGAAATTTATAATAGGAGGCTATACAAACAGTCAAGATATCGAAGTTAGTTAGAGATTACAATTTCATGGGCAATCCTTAGTGAAGGTAGATAATAACAGCACACAGCATGCCGAAATTTCAATCCCCATAAAGAACAAAACAAGATGTTATCAGATGTAGGGCATATAAAATAACGAAAACACATAATCGATTAAGAACTGTCCACCCAGGCAGTTAACAAAGATGTGAAGTAGAGAATCGAATAACATGCTTCAAAATATTTTCATTTAACTTACATTGGAAAGTCTAAATGGACAAAACTTGGGCTTTCCTTTGCGACCATGTTTGAGAAGTTGAGCAACTTTTTTCAAAGCAATCAATGCCTGCATAGAATGGAAAGTAACAATATAAACACCAGTTAAGATCAAACAGGAACAGTAGTATGTATAGTCAAATGAAACTAAAGATCAACAACAAGTTATAAGATATATATGGATAATCAACATTTGTATATTCACCTTCATATAATTGTTGCGTCAATAAATTGATGCATAACTGACGGCAAGTGAACCGATCGTACAAGTAATACAATGATAAGAAAGTATCGTATCCATGAGGATTAAGGCACTAATTTGTTTATAATTAATATCTTTAAATTGGAAAGAATAAAAATAAAAGAATTTATGAATTGGAATAAGTGATTTGAGATTTGTGTTATGAATAAAGAGAATTAAAATACTGAATTTAAATTGCAATTAAAGAAAATATTTGTGATAATTGAGAATTTATAAAGATGGATTGTGGTTAAAGTGCAATCACCTCTGCTCCCTACTTATGTAATTGATTTGATAATTAATTTCACTTACTATAATTGCTCAAAGATATGCCTTATATCATTAGTTAAACCCAGATTTCTCGGTCATTTTAACCCTTTAATCCTAATTAAGAATTCTAATCCCTTAGCAACCCCCCTTTTCAGATTAAGCTTCAAGATGACATATTATGCTTTGCAATCTTTCATTCCTATTCCTAGGTAATGTCGGATTGTTACTTTACCGCTTTTAGAAACTAAAACCCCAATATCCCTATTGTGAATTCTAGCCCTTAAAACCCTAATAGATTGATCAAGTCTATCAATGACAATCAAAGATTAAGAACAAGATAAAGTGAAACAAGTATAATACGATTCATTAACATCAAGTCAATTAACACAAGAGTTTATATTGGCTTTTGGCCTCACCACAATCAAAGAAGAATTAGCCAGACATGGTATGTCTAGCTCAATACAATAAAACCAAAGAATAGAAGAGAATGCAAAGAAGAAGAGTAATCAAACCCCTAATCTTGGCTTCCTTCTTGATTCTTGATTTCTCTCAATGCCTCCTTTTTGGTGTTTCTGCCTCTAGGTGTGTGTTTAGAACGTTCCCTTACTTCCTTATTTATAGCCAAACTTGCAAAATCCTAGTATCTTTTTGTTTTTATCTTATCTTCATTCAGTTTTAGATTTCCCGCAACGGCCGCGCGACTGGCGCCAACTTCCAGTGCTTGTGGCGCGATCCGCGTGAAATTCCAGATCCAATTGCTTCTTTATTTTTCTTCTTTTCTTCTATTTATTGTCCCTAAACATCAAAATAAAAAGAATTAATGATAAAAACCAAAAATACTAAATTTTAGCTTTATTCTAATATTTATTTGATATTTTCTGTTTATTTCCTAATAAAACTAACCTAAAAACTACTATATACTTGCATTATATCAATAATGATGAGTCATGAGCCTTAAAAAAAAAAAAAACCTGAACACTTTCTCTTATTACAAAAGATCCCAAAACAGGATGAATTTTTTTTTTGGAGCAAGTGTTTGCAAAAATATGACTTTAGGTAATGCATGGTGTGTAGAATTTGATTTTGAAATCAAGTGATTTATGTTTGAAAGTAAAGTTTGTTCGATGGGTGGGGCCTTGAGAGTTGTTCCCAAAACATTTGAATATTGGATTTTCACCTACGCTTCTTTCTTCGACAATCGCCTAAAAATATTACATGGGTCTAAAAATAGTTGACCATTTGGAGTTGTTAGCTTATTTGTTAAATAAAAGTTCTGTTATCTTGTTCACCTCTGGTCCAGTTTCTATCATAATGATTTGACAATGAAATTTACGTCCATAACTTGGCAATAATTCAAGTTTTATCCAACCCCAATTATATATTGTAGCTAAAAAGGAATAAATTCGAAGCTTGAATCCCTACAACAGTTAATGTCCCATACCTAGAAAATACTTAAAATTTTGTGTCAACAACAAAATTCATTATTTTAGAGGAGCACATGCGTAGTGGCAGACTGTTAATTATTATTTCTTACAGGTGGGTACACTGCTAATGAGGGGCTCAATTTTCAGTTACTAAGGTGAACGACAGTGGTGAAGCCCATTGCAAACAACAACCATGCATGTGCCAATTGCACCGTGTGGATAAAATGACAGAAAACAGAGCTTGAAGCATGGGTGACTGTAAATGCATATAATGTCTGTACATGTATATTAAAAATGAACATGCTATGACAAGTAACTACATCACAGAAATTGACTACACAAGTTGACAAGCATATAAACATATTGATGCACTTATTTAGATTCCATTTGGTTGATTATGAAAGTTAAGTGCACACACCGCAACACACAATGTGTCTTTCAAATTGTTCGGCAGATAGAGATATCATGATGCATGCAATTACACAATGCGACAGAGAATTCAACAAACCTGGCACTTAGAATTCAGTTTATGCTATATCCTCAGGGAATGATGTCTAAATCCATCCTGCAACAGCAAAATTGATAACAATCAAAACAAAGCACATTTACCGGTGAAACCTTATTTAAAAAGAAAAAAAAACACAAATACACATGACCAGACCAGAATTTCCCTGCACCTAAAACTGATAGTGTTATCTCTCTCATGTGTATTTACTAAAGGTTAAAAATGACTAAGATTACCATGAATTGTCATGTATGGTAACATTACCAAAAATTACAACGGCACAAAAAATTACTAAGCAACTTTAAAAGTCATGTATAGGGTACGCGGGAAAGTAAATTAGAATGAAAAACCACAAAATATGTGACTCAAATTATCAAAATTGCTGTAAATAATTGACTTGTGACATATTACCAATGATTATGGTTAGAGGAAGTTACTATGTTATGGTGCTTTGTTTTATAGAAAAAAAACACTATTAACAATATATATCCAGATTTAACACAACAAGTGTTAAAAGTCTAAAGCTGGGAACAAAAAGTATCAATAAAGACAAGCCATGGCTTCAAAAAACTCAAAAACAAAATCGAGAACCCGAAAATATAGTAAAAAGTGCGAATATATATAGCATAAAATATAACAATTTGAACCAAGCCACCCAGTTTTTTGTGATTGAAATCATTTGCAATGCAACAACCCTATTTCTCTGAATTTTATCATTAAGAAATCAGTAATTTCAAAACTCTAAGGTAGTAGCATTTGGCAGCAAAGGGAGCCACCTGTCAATGTCAATGCTGGTCTTGAGGAGGACTACACCGGTTGGGGGCTGGTTGTGCAACAAATAGATTATCTAGGTGGACCATGGCCTTGCTAAGGCCTTGGGAGTTACATGGCGTTTATAAGTGGCAAAAGAGGAAGATATTATTTTTTGTTATTACTCAATTGGATAAACCATTGATGGTCTACTTGTAGCTATCAGAAAAATCTTTGGAACCTATCATCAAACACTGCAGGGAAATTATGTGGCATTTTCAGGTGTCCTTGGATTAGTTTTTAAAGAACACTTTTATGTGCATTTTTATTTTTATTTTCAATCTTTAAAGAACATTTTTTTATGGTTTTCATTTTTCAAAAACGATTATCTAATAATTATTTTATTTTTTATTTTAAATACACAATCCTGTTGATTTGAGGGGGAGTTACTTGAAGTCTAAAGAGATTTGAAGACAAGGAAATGTTTTGGACTTTCAACATGTTTAAAGAATTGAAGAAAAGCTTGTGATCAAATGTAAAAGGAAGGAAGTTTTCTGATGATCCAAGTCATTGCATTCATATCATTCATAAGCTTAAGAATTAAAACACAAGGCATTAGGAAATTGTTTTGAATCTTGAAATAAACTAAGTGTTTTTGAAAAAATAGCATTTCACTGGCTTAATCGATTATATAAGCAAAGAATCGATTATTTTGTTCTTGTTGCTTTCTGGAAAATTCTCAAGAACAGTTTAATCGATTACTCTATCGGATTAATCGATTATTTCAACTTAGTATATACATAATCTGCCTTTGTGTCTTTTTAATCGATTACTACTGAGCTGTAATCGATTACATTACTCACACAGAAAATATCATCACTCTGGTGTAATCGATTACCATTTATTGTAATCGATTACTAGTTCAAAGCATGTTTTTATAATGTCTTCTTTAATCGATTACCAATTACTGTAATCAATTACATAACACAAATACATTTTTTCATAGTGCCTGCTTTAATCGATTACACGTCGGGATAATCGATTAAATTGCTCGTTGTTGTTACCCAGAATCTTTATGAACACTTTAATCGATTACAGGAGTGTGTGTAATCAATTACATATGCTAATTAATCGATTACAGGAGCGTATTTAATCGATTACAAGCGGTTACAAAAGTCTTTATAAATAGAATCCTTGCTCAGCTGTTTAAAAAAAAAACTTGAGTAATTCGTATTCTGAGCATTCTAAGGCATTCTAAACATTCACAAAGTGATTTTTCTGGGCTCTCTAAGTTCTTGCTTCCATGAAACTCATATGGGTCTAAGGGATTGAGTGAAGCAAGATTTCTCTTTTCAAAGTTTAAGGAAAACCATGTTCTGAGTTTGTTATTTGCATTCAACCTGGTAATATCATTCTTATGCATATCATCTTTGGATCATCAGGTGATTTCTTTCCTTACTCTTTGAGTTTGTAATTCTCTGTTAAAATTGTATTTGCTTTTCTATTGTAAATTGGTTTCTTGCATGAAACTAGAAATAGTGTTTCTCTAGGGGTTGCTGAGTAGTGTTCTCAGTTTGGGTTTGGCTTCTAAGGGTCTAATAGTGTTTTAGACTTCTGAATTTTATCTAGGGTTGATAAAGAGAAGTTTGTATTTTCTTGTAAGAATATTATTTGCAATAGTGGAACTCTACTCTAGTGTTAAGTAGAAGAAAACTGGATGTAGCTTCATAGTGTTTGAAGTGAACCAGTATAATTCTTGTGTGTTCATTTACTTCTACATATTAATTGTCTCCTTTTTGAATTATTGTTTACTCTTGGTTCTTGAAGCATTACATCTCTTGGGTTGATCTTTGGATAAAGGTTTTTGGTTTCTAAAGTGATAAAGATCCATTAAGGGAAAAACTCTGATTTTGTTTAATAAATTTTTTAAATTACCAAACCTAACCAATTCACTCTCCCTCTTGATTAAGTGTGAAGTGTTCCTATATTTTACAAATCCTATAGAGGAAAACCATTAAAAAAATATCATTCATATAAGGCATTTGACAATCAAGTGTTGTTTGATACTCATGGATGCATCATTCTCAGTGGAAATTGTCAATGCTTAATTAATCTTTATACATAAAAATCCAGTTTACTTATCATTATTGATCAAAATTTTACTGCTGCATAATCTCACCAAGGAGTTGTTATCATGGAAATTAAACATCTTTTAATAAGGTATCAGTAGATTGGGTAAATTTTTCAGAAATAAATAAATAAAAGATATAGCCTCATACAGACTGGTGCTAAGTAAAAAACAACTGGCAATTTCTTCCAAACATGGTGATATCCTAGAAAGAACAAGTTTAGCTTTATTATCAATATCTCATCATAAAAGGAAATAAATAAATGAAACAGTTAAGTCTGTATTACTCACGTTTTCCATTGACAAATTTCCACCAGTCTGGCTCATGCCATTTATGTGTCCTATAAAATAAGATTCAGAGTAAGAAAAGGGAAGAAATTCTAATACCATAATAACCTATTTTTATTTCCCATTAAAGCATTTTGAAAATACTCATGGCTCAGAGAAAACTTGGCCTGATTTCATACAACCAATATAAACACGGGGCTTGTCTAAATGAGAAGTTAGCACTCCTCCAAGAGCATCTATAGAAGAAATTATTTCACATAATCAATGACACAGCAAAGAACCTACAAGGCTACAACAGCTAATAATGCTAAATCCAATTGGGGGTGGGTTTCAGCTCATCAACAAATTTATCTAACTTTGGGGGTGGGTTTCTGCTCATCAACAAATTCTCGGTACCAATAGTTTCCCTTGTTTGTTTTTCATGGATGGGGTATGCTCTCCAGTCCCTCTGGAGCTACAGTGAAAACTATTGAATTATATGTATGAATTTTCTAATTCTTAAAAACAGCTTTTTGCTTGCAGAAAACCTTATTTGTATATATATACTAGAGATAGAGATGCAATGATGCATTATATTTTATTGTGCCATACAGAATTAAGGGCTACATACCAAGATTAACGGTAATGGAACCTATCATCAAACACTGCAGGGAAATTATGTGGCATTTTCAGGTGTGTTCTCATAACAGGTAAATTACTAACTTAGGAACTCTGTTCCTCACAAGCTGGATGACTTGTGTAAACAATTTGGTTCCAGAATTTAGGTAGAGAATGTCCCCAGCGATATTCAGTCTGTTATACTGACAATGTTTTTGGTTCAGCACTGTCAACTACAATCGATTCCAATCACATAACCATTGTTCTATACTATGGTGTTCATTGAACCTTTTTAATATATGTATGTTTACTTTAATGAAGTCCCAAAATCTAACTAAAAATAGGTATTAAGTGAGTGAAACAAAAGCTTGTTGCGGCTGGTTCTGGACAATTGGTTCAGGGGATATTGTGGTGTGGGGATGTGACAGTGTAGTTTGGTGCAATAGGGTAATGAGGTCATCAACAGGAGGATGGCTCCGGGTTACCAGGGAGACATTAGTCTTGAAACGTTGAAGCAGATGAAAAGGTGACTGTGATCTTAATTAAGCCTCTTGTGCATTACATTGATCTAAGGGGATGTGTTTAGTTGGAATTGTTAAGCATGTGGATAAAATAAATTCACTTAGGAGGGGAGACCTACTAAAAGTGAGAGGTCGATTTTCAGGCAAACATTAAGCATTGCCAAAACCAACATTAACTTCATGCACACATATTTTGGTAACAAAAATAGTGACGAGGATGAATAAATTAAACTTTTATTGTGAGTTAAAACATCTTTAGCTTACATTAATGACCATAATGTTGTTTTAGTTCTAAGCACTACCCAAATATTCCCTAGCAAAGGAAGAAACAGAAAAAACAGTTATGTTCTTTACAAAGAAGATAAACTTAGAAGAAAAAAAAAGATAACATGTTGTTTACAACTGATAAAACTAACAAATTATTGATATGTGTGTGTGTGCTATGCGCAATGAGAAGTCTCTAAATTGGCATAATCACACGCCAAAATGCTTAAAAGAGGAAACTAGATTAAAAGAATTCAATTTAGATTTTAATATGACTTTAATAGATTCCTTATTGCTGATCAATTAAAGTATTAATACACTAATACTTGAGAGGAGCTCATGTAATATCAGAAGTGAGACATCCAAATTTTGGTGATTTCCAATCAATTTCAACCAACAATAACAAGTATGACTGTGTTGTGTTAGTATTTCTTCTAGCAAAAGAAATGGTGGCAGCTTAGATATTTATTGTGAAAGTTGTGACTGATTCACATTTTACCGTGTAGACAGAAATCAACTAACTGGGGCAGCTCAGTCATCCTAATATTGTGAAACTAATTGGTTACTCCTTAGAGGATGATCACCGGATTTTGGTGTATGAATTTGTGGCCAAGGGTACTTTGGGTAATCACTTATTCAGGAGTAAGTTTCTTTGTGGGTTGATGATACGGACCCAAACATACCACTGGAGGAGGATCAAACAGAGCTGGAAGGGAAAGTATACCAGAGGAGACATAAAAATTAAATAGTTTAAATAAAGACCTGTTAGTATTGTGTTATGACATCTGTAAAGGGTAGGAGGGGTTAGTTATCCTTGATTAGTTATATAAATAGGACAGGAGGGGTTGTGTTACAGAGGGGGAAAAATAGAAATTAGAAACTGAGCAGTTCAGTTGGGGGAGGCAGTGGTCTGTTGGGGAATTTGGGAGAGATTGTTCCCAGTTCTTGAGAAAGAATGTATGTCAGTTCTTGATAGTAATAAAAGAAGTGTGTATTGTTCAATATTTTTCCTTGTTTTGTCTGAGCAATTGAAGATACAATACTATGATTGTATCAATTGGTCCGACCTGCTGTGGTTCGAGGATAGAGCCAGTGTTCTTGATGGAGGAAGGGCAAATTTGGGCTATGAAGATGGAGCTGCCTGCATTCACGGGGTCCAACCCAATTGGGTGGATTTCTAAGGCTGAAAAATTCTTTGAGATACAAGAAATTCATTCATTCCATAAGCTGCAATATGCATTCATGAGCATGGAAGGAGCTGCGATGCGTTGGTTCTACATATGGAGCCAAAAAAGCCCAGATTTAGAGTGGGAATCTTTTTCCACAGCTTTGATCCAAAGATTCAGAAACCATTATGGTGACCACAGTTTTGAAAGATGGAGTATGTTGATGTAAGAAGAGGTTAATGACTGGGAAACCATTGAAGAAATGGACAATTCTGCAGCAGTAACCAAAGAAAGGACAAGCAACGAAACGCAGCACATGGTGAACACTCAACAAATCAAACAATAACTTGACGGGTCATTGAAGAAGGAGTTTGTGAGAGAGACAGCCGAGTTGCAGCGGTTGCAGCAGCTTTCTTGCAAGGCTAGCATTTCAGGTTTAAAGAAAAAACAGCATAAGATATTGAAGAGTCAAGAAATCATTGTTGAATATAAAAAAGATCTTCTTTTCTGTGAGGCAGAGGCAGTCAACCCAGCTTCATCATGGGGACCACCAAACCAAAAATCATTAGCGCTTGAGGATGAAAATGACATCCAAAATGTTCCTGCTTCCGCGGAGGATGAGAACAGGGTTGAAGAGAAGAAACAAAGACGTGAGGATGTCACAGATGAGAGGAAATCAGAATCAACTTCTACTATTATTAATGTATTAGAACTTCCACCTCATGTCCTTCTTGAGATGCCAGGTTTCTCACCAACAATGAATGAAGGAAACATGGCTAAATGGATGAAACAAGAAGGAGACAACATTGAAGTGGGAGATATAGTGTGTGAAATTGAGACAGACAAAGCTACTTTCCATGGTGATATGAATCCACTTCTGAAATCATTTTTCAGGAGATTAGTGCAGGTTAGGACTATGCAGCTGTGCAGAGTCAATTCCCCGACTTCAAACTTGAGGACAAGTTTGGTTTTAGGGAGGGAGCTATTGATACGGACCCAAACATACCTATGGCTATGCAGCTCCTGAGTATATAGCCACAGGTATTTCAGTTCTTCAAGCCGGTATCACATTTCATCCTATGATCATACCTTGCATTAGTGGATACTCATTTAAACCTGGACGTTTAACGCAGAAACCTGAATAGTGTGTATCCAAAATCTTGATTGCACTGGCACTTCGAATGTGTTGAGTTGAGGTTACTACGAAAAATTAAGTTGTTCTCCATCTGTTCAACTTATCATTTAGTTCTTGCCACCTATTAAAAATTGATGTTTTTGTAACTGCATTCAGATTTCACATGCTCTCCATAATTCAACTCAAACCGAGAAAGTTACTTCAAATTAAAAAACCTTAGCTTGACCAGAACCTTCCATTTTAAGTAAATGAAGTACACTTCCATTTTAAGTAAATGAGTTTTACACTTCCCTTTCCCATCTTTGCTGTTCTGTTTCTCAGACCTATCCACAGTAAGGTGTCTAAATCAGCAATCACTAAAGAAGCTAACAACAACTGAACCAAAAATGATGAACCCACATTTGCACTCCTGACTTTTTTCCCATTGTCTCTGAAACTCTCGTACAATTGGTGTTGAGGTCTAATTTAATCTCCAATGATAGCTCATGAAATGAGTATCATAAAATGAGAGTTGTGAAGAAGTACCTGATAGGTAGGTTAATGTTTGGAGGAAACAATGGAAAGAGAAGATAAAAGAAAAAGATGTTGAAGACGACAAATTATTAAGTTGTACTGAATCACACCTGTTCATGGTATCAACTAATTTGTATCTGACAGGTGTTTAAGTTTTTTAATTTAACAGAAAATAATTAATTACACGTGACTACATGCCATGTAGTGTTAATCATATAGGTTAATGTGTAGAGGAAAGTAAGGGAAAAGAAGATAAAAACATAAGGCGCTAGACATTGATTGTTTTGGAGCTATCTAGGAGCACTTTGAGAATGCCAGAAGAGAGCAGTGAAAGAGCACTGATTTTCAATTAAGTCTATTGTACTGTATTTTCCCTACCAAGTACATGTCTCTAGATTTTATTTCAGTCACATTATATTATACAAATACGTACACTTATAGATATATACACGATTCTACTAATACATGTATACATGATTCTACTGCAAGGAGAAAGAAAACCTCAGGTGGACAACTGTTAATCATGTTAGACGAAAGAACTTCAAATTAAAACACCACATGCAATTGGTTTGGGGAAGAAAAAAAATATGCCAGAATGCAACATAAACTGTGGTTTAAATTTTGAATAGTTGGTAGTATTTTTTTTATCAATAATGTGAGTTGTTAATATAATAAACGGCCGGTCTGATGCGTGAGCAACAAAAATTGTCACTTTCATTTTCTGCTTAAGGATGTATAATTGACAAAAGCATGTTTGAGGAGCCAACCAAGCATATATATAGTAAAAGGAAAAGGAAGGATGGGGTAATAACATTGTTGAATATGGAGGGATCACAATTTCATCCAGAGATGCACTGATATCTCATGCATTAACTTGAGTGAAAAATTATGAGAATATATTCAAATGATTCGGCTATTTATTGTTATTTTTCTTGGACTTGATAACAAATATATCTCTCAAGTTTTTTTATTCAGAAAAAATAGATTCCAGAAAAATGAAAATATATCAGTTAACATTTAACAGTTGAAAAAAACTGTAACTTATACCCAATTTTATGAGAAGTTGGACTAATCCACCAACAAGTGGCTAGTTCGACTAAAATTGAGTTTGTTTTGTTAAATAAAGTCTTGAATGATGATTAAATAAGTTTTTTCACGATAATTAATTATCAACAAACACAATACTAATATCGATGACAAAAAAATTACACTAATGAATCAAAATTCACATAATATTATTTGGTCTCCCAAGTCAATAAATTGAAATACAATGCATTGACAAACAAGGGAAAATTGTGGCGTAAACAATCCAACATCCCGTTACAAAAAACATACCAATACTAATAATTCTAACTAAGGAATATATCCAAATGAAAGGAGAAAATTAACAAATACTTAACAATATATTCACTACTTAATTGAGTGTCTGTCTATATCTACTATGGTAGATCCATCACAGATCTGAGTCCTTCTCCCGGGTCTTTCCCTGTTACTAACCATCATATGAAAAGATCCTATTCTCAAACCTGAACACCCTACCCTCTCCAATTCATTACCATCTTGTAGCTCATCACCACCCTCAGGCGGTGGTGCTGTGGGTTGGAATTGGTTATGAAGCCATGTGGCACCTAAATGACCATGTTCTGGTTGCACCTTTGGGTCAACCACGGTGCGGCAAATTGGGCATGTGGTATTAGAATTAAACCATTTATCAACACAATCAACATGAAAAATGTGCTTACAATTTGGTAACACCCTAGTGATTGTATCTTCCACAATAGTGCCTAAGCAAACCGAGCACTTTATAACTTCTTCACCTTGCTTGAATTGGTCTGTTTGCTTGTACAAGAGTTTAGGCAGAGAAGCTATGATCAAAGGGTCAAGGCCAGAGTTGAGTGGCTCCACAGAACCCACATCAATTGGTGCAATTTGAGTGCTGATTTGATAAAGAAGGTCGTTTTGGCGTCTCCTATGTTGGCGTCTAATGAAATATTTTACACAAAAATGGAAGATAATGATTAATAAGATGATACCAAATAATGAGAAAGCTGCTGCTAGCATCACCTGAAGGCCTATACCAAGTGGCTCCTCACCATCTTTGTCTTTAGACATGTTTGATTGGTTTCAATTGCAATCTAAGGTATATGGAGATATGGTTTTGGTTAATTTATTTTTTTTCTACAGAATATATTGCCCGGCTTCGAGTGGAAATTATTGGTTGGTTTGGTGGGTGGAAAAGAAGATTGGAACACGAAAATTAAATTGAAGCCTTTCATTTGAATCTTAATTTTGTCTCCGTCAATGTTATTGACTTTGGGGATACAAATGAGTTTCTCGGGTATGTGGAGTTATTGATCCATGTCATCAATTGTAGACTTCTCGCTACATTAGAGTTAATTTCATTGAAAAAAGTTGTTTAGATTTTGAATTGTTGTACACATTAATAAACTATGCTATCACGCGCTGCTACTTTTTCCTATATTTTAATTGACACATGGATAATAACTTATCAAATTGAATAAAAAAATATTTATCATCTACCAAAGAATAGCATGTAATTTTTTATAGAGGATATACCATGTAATCTAATAATTATATTTTTTTTATTAACAACAACTGTACTAATTATATACGAACATATCCATACATATTCTATATGATTAAGATTATAATGAATATTTTCATACATTGTAATAACACCCATTGGCTACCAAGCATTTTAGTGAGGGCAACTACAAATGGGTAACGCAAAACTCACAATACTAACCACTCAATTCCTCACACACAGATAGGAAAAAGACACAAAAAAAAAGAGAGGAAAAGCTAGATCATTAAGTCTATCACAAACCATATTCAGTTTTTATTGTTAGAATGTTATATTTCTCTGCTTCCTAAAGTCTTCACTAGCATTGAAGATCGAGTTTGTTGACTTTTTCTTATTTTCATCTACCAAACAAAAATAACAACTACCAACTATGGGAGTTCAGCAAAAGCTCAGTCACAGTCATAACAAGTATACACTGATTTAGGGGGAAATGAACTTCTAAAATGGGGTGGGCTGCGTGAGAATGGGGGAGAATACACTGATTTAGGGGAAAACGAACCACTAAAATGCATTCAAGGCAGACCAAATCACACAATGCAACTTCAAAAACCAGGTTTACAATACAAACAAAACCCCAAATGCGACAAAAACCTGAAACCCTAACCCAGAACAAGCTAAATAACAATAGAATACACTCACCTAATGGGAAATTCAAGACGCATCAACCACGACGAATCAAGCTCCACTGACGAACCCCTAAATCAAAACCCCTTTTCAGAAGAGCACGAACAGGAACTAATCGAAACCCAAGACCCTCAAAATACCTCCAATGGATACCAGCTTCACAAACGAAAACGAAAACAAGACTCACCTGTGGTGGTGACGGAGGTTGGCCTACTTCACGAACGATACCCACTGCGAGTCTGTGTTGGACAAAGTGAGACCAGTTAACGCATCGGTAATCAGACAAGCCTAGAATGGGGAAGTGAATGTCACCATGACATGGTCTGAGAAATTACCTAAAGATGGTAACTGGTAAACGGCGGCGCGAGCGTGAGGTCCTACACAGTCGGTCTTTACAGGAGGAAGGGTATGCGACTGAAGTTCATAAGTGAATTTTAGGGTTTCAATTGGGGAATTATTGAAAATGAAAATGAAATTCGTTTTTTAAGACAACGACGGTTTTCTAAAAAACCCGTTTTGGAATCACTAATTATTAAGACGGTTCACTAACAACCGTCGTCGTTATTAACCTACCACTACGGGCTGGGAAAGAAACCGTCGTTGTGAAGTACACATTATTACAAAAAGGCCACTGCATCATCAACAACGACGGTTATGTAATGACCGACGTGGAAATGCTGTCGTTAAAGCCCATTCGTGTAGTAGTGAACTACTGCAAACTATTACAATGAAACATGATATTCCCTGGATTTTGCACAAAACTTATGTGCATCCATCAGTCCGATCATCTGCTATAAATCCACCACAAGAGATTAGTGAATGAGTTCCCATCATCAAAACCTTTCAACATTCTTGTATTCTGCAATGCTGTTTTCCTATCATAAATTCCTTGCAAGGCATAGGTCATTCCCTTCCACCCTTCTCTGCGTGCAGAAGGCAGTGTCCATTCCACAAGCTCCTTGGCATAATCAGCATCCGAAAACAATGTCTCGGTAATAGGCAACAAGGGTAGCACTTGGATTCCAAGCCTACACTCTCTACACTCAGCCCTGGCCCACCATAACTTACTATCCCTCTTGTTAGCCCACAAAATCCCCACTACCCTATTCTCTTTTGCAAATTCTTCTTCATACAAGTTGTCTTTCTCTTTCACATGCCACCAAGTTTGTGCAGCAAGAATTTCCAACGCCATTAACGTTGACCCAGTGGCAACAAGACTTGAGTCACCATATGCAAGACCCACCAACGCTGCAGAATAGTAAGCAGTCACAGCCTCACTTGTGCTTTCCTGATTCCTTCCATGTTTAAATTCAGTCAACCCTGCAGCCCAAGAGTGCAATTTGTAAAGGTCAAAATTCCTTAGACGTGGATAAAATCTGTTATAATTTTGCCCCAAGTTCATGAAATCTGTCACAAGTGAATAAACTTGTGGCTTGTACTTTTGTCCCCATTGAGGGTCAATCTTTGCAAGAACCACAATTCCATAAAGTAAGTTCCCCAAATGGTAATGGTGATCATTGTAAACTCCAAAACCAAAATCAGCAGTTGAATCCGTTGACCCTAGTTTGGTTACAAGTCCACCCCATTTATTTTCATATTGAAAACCATTCCCTGGGAAAGTTCCATCCAACATGGCTCAATAGTCTCTTTCAGAAACTTCTTAACTGAAGGAATCACCTTGGGAAAAGACACTTCTTCTGCTATCAACGCAAACCTTGCAGCCCTTCCAACACGCTTCCCATAAAAATAAGATGAAATTATTGTTGCTATTGCTGAAGAATTCAGCCCTTGCACATCCGTAACAAGCGCTGAGACAAT
>PYAF01004434.1:2024-23018 GCA_007407185.1 Glycine tomentella
TTAAATATTTGAATTTAAATATGAATTAACTATAGTAGATAGTTTCATATCAAAAGGAGAAGATAAGAGCTAGATTTGAATTTGAATTCAACTAGCATCTTATCATGATCATATCCTAGATTTTAGGAAGAAGTTTGAGGGCTGATTAGAGGCTTATCATACGGCTGGATATTTGATTATTATTTGGCAAAATAAATTCAAGTAATTGACTTGGTCTTAAGAAGATAAGATAAGAGGTTGTTGACAATTTTTGAAATACAACAACTCTATATTTTCTTCACGTATGAGATGCTTAATGATCAGAATTTTATGGTTAAAAATCTGACCTAAAACTCTTCTATAAATATACTCTTGTGATCATAGTTCTAGGAGAATGGTTTTTGAGAAAAAACCCCATCTATCTTCCTCTTTTTCATGTGCCCCTTTGTGTGAGTTTTGGCTGAAAATTCAACCACCAATATCATCTATTAGTGAGTCTCTTAGATAAGTAAAATACTTTAAAACCTAACCTTTTTCCTCTCCATTGGTGCGCCTAGCTTTCCTCCTTTGGTGTTTGTTGGTGGCATTCAAGAAGTGTTCTTGAGTCTCGACAAGAAGTGGTGTGGATCAACATTAGAGGGCTTGTATCTTCAAGCCTATTCTTGATCATCAATTTTGAATATAAACAAGGTAACATTTATGTCCTAAAGAATGATTCTTGAATGGTATGTGTGTTTTCGCTTTGAAAAATTTTGTTTTTCTTCTCACATGGCTTCGGGCTTCAAGGCCCTATCTTTCACCTTGGGGATTCATTTTCAGTATGCTTTAGCATCACAACCTCAATGTAAGATTATTTGTGATTCTGTTTAGGATTCACTTGTTATATGGAAAGTGAAAGATGGTTGATAATGGTAAAAAGAGAAAGTATAGTCAATCTTAGGTAGGTCTACTCTATTAGGTAGGTCTACTCTATAATGGGCAAAGCATGGCACTAACAAGTTTGTGATAACCCTAAGTTATGGCATGGTTGGCGCCATACCCCTGCGCGACAGCGCGGGGATTCACATCAGAAAACCCTGTTAAGGGTGTGGCGCGGATAGCGCCATGTCTGGCGCTGATGGCGCCAAAGTCTCTGGAACTTGACGCTCAGGCCGTCAAAGTCACGCGAGGGGCGCCAGAGGTTTTCCAAACCGCGCGGGTAGCGCCATAGGTGGCGCGAATGGCACGGGTAGTGGCCTGGAAAACCATATTTCCCTGGAATTCCATGCGACCAGCGCCAAGTGCGGCGCTGATGGCGCAACAGGTCAGGGAAGGCATGGCGCGGATGGTGCCAGTATGGCGCGGGTAGCGCCAATGGTTCGGGAAGTTGACGCTGGGGGCGTGGGAGTGGCGCTGGTGGCGCCACCTAAACCGCCATATTGGCGCGGTCAGCGCGGGAGCTGGCGCGATCAGCGCCAGAGCTCGGGCAGGCAATATAACAGAGGTCAGTCGCGTTTTGGAAGAAGAAAACCTTCTTCTTCTTCCTCCATGCCCAGCCTCCATTTCTGCAAGTTCCCAGCTTCCTAGGACCTTGTTTATCAGCCTAAACACTTCCCTGTGACCTAGAAACGTGTTTTAACCGATTAAAAGCTAAAATCCTTCATCAATTCCTTAGATTTGAGCAAAATCCTTTCCCTCAGAGAAACCTCAGAGAACTTGAGAATAGACGAGAACTACGGTGGGAGACGGACATTAGAGCTCGGAGAAGCTGTTCTGAGGTCTCCTTGGTCACTACTGAGGTAAGAAACCTGAGTTCTCTTGGTTCTCTGTGATTTTGGGTTTTCCTGAGAAATGTGAACCACAGTGAAATGGGGCTAGAATCAGCCCAGGGTCCTGTAGAGAGATTTACTCAGGACACTGTCATGATGAAGGAATAGCTTTCAGTTTTTGATTCTGATGACTTTGGATATTGGCTCTGTGACTGCATCAATAACCGGTGTAGAGTCACTTGATTATGAATTTCTGACGTGCATGAGCCATGCCTGAGTCTATGTTGAGCCTGAGAGGCTATTTGAACGGTGCCTGGATTGAAGGCAAGACCGTTCTAGAGATATTCTGAATTTTGGGCCATGGTTTAGAATATATGATATGTGTGGAGTCTGTGGTGACTCAATGGCTCTGATAACAATTTTGATACACTTGTATGATTTGAGAAAAAGCCTTGTGTGGGCAGAATTGATTAAACCCTAGGATAGGGGATTTATGATCTGATACATTCTGTGATTGAATGTGTGTGAAATGGATTTTGATATGAAATTACTTATGCCTTGATTAGGCATTGATTCTGAGACTGTTGGCGGTGGAAGCCACAGACCTGGGAAGGAATTACGAGCTGAAACCTTACCAGGTAAGTTCAGTGTTCCTTGGGAATGAATTCCCGCTTTGGTTGCACACCACACTCCTGGGGAGTGTTGGTCATGATTCATGATGCATGCATTGGCTATGACATTATTGTAGTGAGATTGTATGCATTGCATTGGATATTTGTGCTGTGTTTGAGATGTCTGTTGGCCAATAGAAGAATACCGGCGTTGAGGAGCTCCGCCGTGTATTCTGGACGTTGAGAAGCTCCGTCCCTGGCATCGAGGAGCTCTGCCAGAGATCTGTTGGCCAACAGATATATATATATACCGGCGTTGAGGAGCTCCGCCGGGTATTTTAGGCGTTGAGGAGCTCCGCCCGTGGCATTGAGGAGCTCTGCCACACTATGACAGGACTGACGTTGAGGAGCTCCGTCAGTGGCGTTGAGGAGCTCCGCCAGGCATTGAGGAGCTCTGCCTCCTGTCATAGATCTGATTGTGATGATGACTATGTTATGTTGAGGCCAGTGGGCCATGTATGATCTATATACCTGTTTGTGTGTTGTGAATCTGTGGGCCAGGGTGGGAACGATTTCCCAAGAACCCTGAGCTTACTGAGATATGTTATCTCACCCCGTGTGGGGATTACATGATTACAGGTGATCTCTCTGGCAGAGAAGAGCAATCTCAGGGCAGGAGGCCCAGTTGAGACTAGGCTAGAAGTTGGAGGGCTCTTTTGTTTTATTTTGATGTATAGTTCTGTACTCCCTCATGGAGGTTTGATATACTTTTGTACCACCACGGTTTGTGTGGTGTGGACTATGGACATTGATATGTACATGTACAGAACACTGTTATATATGATATGTGACTTTACCCTGAGTATAATTGTCTTAGATCTGTTATCTGCCTGTATTATTAAGATGTCTGGCTTGATATGAATGGAGATTTGTATAATTGTAAATTCACGTGTTCATATTCCATACATAATGAATCAAGAAAAACGATTTTGCACTTCCGCTGACTACTATTTTATGATAATTGCACGCTAAACTGATATTATTAATGTTAACGCACCGGAGGCCTACGGGGTGTTACAAAGTTTGTCACTATTAGGTAGGTCTACTCTATCATCAACTGGCTTCATGTTCCTTTCAGCCTGTTTATCATGTATATATATGTGTTTGGCTTGAGACTGAGGCTTTATAGATTATTTGTAGTACAAGAATTTTTGAATGTTACAAGACATTTGCTATTCTCCTCTAACTCATCCTATGTTGTTATCTTCACTTCTTTGGATTTAATTATTGGGAATTCAATCATTTGGTTAATTGATTGGTTCTGATAAGGAACTAGCTAATGGCATCTTGTTTTATTAATATTTAGAAGCAAAATTTTATCCATTGATGAAACTACCAGTGTTTGAATGTTAATCCATTTCTTTTTTACTTCCAACTAAATATGTGAGTTCTGTTGTTTAGCATTATAGTCCATTGTCTGTTGTGTAAAGCCATACCTAATTAGAATATGCATATTAATGACCTGTGAAAGCTGGGTTGTACTTGAAAACACCACACACGCACACTATTAAGTTGCAATGGGTTTCTAGATGGTCTGATTGGGTGAAAGATTCACCTATATTTGATAGACATGTTTGAAGTGGTAAAAGCAATATTTTTCTTTAATGAATAACAGTATTCTGCTTCCAAGCATAACCCATGTAAGGTTCCTGCCAGTGGAAGATTTTGAAGGGTCAAATATTGGAGCCGATGGCTGTGAACAAGATGAACAAGGATGACACATAACCCATGTAAGGATGCTGCCAGTGTCCATGATAGAAAGTTGTGGAATAGGTGGTTCACCTATGGACAAATTCATCAATAACACAACACTTCTGGGCCTAGGAACAAGATTAGAGATATAATCATTACTAGAAGTTTGCTTCAGAATTTTTGAGAGTAATGATCCCAAATGGTGTCTTTTGAATTGTAGGGAGATAATGATGATTCATAGTGTATGAGCTTAATCACTAGGTTAATAGATGAGGTTGTGATGGTGGCAGTGGTTAATAGATATTGAATTTTTTACCAAATTAGTCTTCCTACACTTGTTTAATCTTCACTAAATACATTAGCTTCAATGAGTTTAGACACTAATAAATGAGATTAATTCATAGTCATCACAAACCCTTTTCCCGTAATGTAAACTCTAATGTTATATGTTCATTGTAGGTTGTAGGAGAGCGAACCCTTTTCCCGTTTGCCTCGTCATCACGACCTTCATTGTTGGACATTTCACATAGATCATCATCACAGGTGTGAATATGTTTCATATTGTCGCGTACAATTTGTCTTATGACTGTTTTTAAATTATTTTGTATGTCAAGTATGCATGTTGCTTTTTCTATACAATTAATGTTCATTATGAGAGAACCTTAGTTTCCCATTTGAGATTCATTACAGTGATTCTTCCGGATAATTTGGATTAATCATTGTATTGATTCTTGAATAGTCCGTTTGGACAGTTTGGGAAGACTCATTTTTTTATAGTATATTAATATGTATATGTTGAGTTTATTTTCTTAAATTTGATGAAATTTCGATACAATGCATTTTCCTTTGTTCTCCGGGTCCATACTTGACTGTGGTGGAACTCGTGTCACCACTTTCATTCTAAACTTGCACTCGGTCATGCATATAAGAATGAGGAAAATGGCCATATAAAATACAAATGTGACAAAGCATTACTTGTTGATGCATTTTCAGAGTATTAAGGGAAGTATATAATCTAATGCGTATCAGTGTATGAAATCAATGCAATTTTCAGAGTTCAACTCCAGAGAGCAGAACAATAGTGACTGTGTGGCAGCAAGCAACACAAAACGGTGATTGCCAACTGATAGCAAAGGAAACGAGACAGCAAAGTAACTGTATGATTTCTCAATCTTTCTCTTCCTATTTCTTGTAAAAAATATATTTATTTTGGACACAAGGTAGCAGTATAATACTAGTACTATGTACTTAGCCTCTAATGATTTTCAACAAAAAATTGGCTGCCTATTATACAATCCTCTTCTTCTCAACTCATATATAATCATAAATAATTTTTTTAAAATTAATTAATTGAAATCATTTAATTTTATTAATCTTAAATAAAAATAAAATTAGTCATAAAACATGCTTCATTAAAATTTAATATCATAAATAAAATAAAATCATTAAAAATAGAGTTTCTAAAGAGATAAACACACCACCCTACACTTCCAAAAAACAACTTTTTGGCGTTGAAAGGAAAAATCACAGTAATTCTAGACTCTATAGTCTCCTTTCAAGACCTTAGGGAAATGATATGGGAATTTTAGCTGGACAACTAAATTACAGCAACTTTTTTTGTCAAGACAAAATAATTAGGTTCTTATTGATTTTTTTCCTTGTCCTATGCTAGCTTTATCGGAAATAATTAATATTGTGGAAACTTTTAGTTTTGTTTGTAGTAGTTTTTAGTTTTTAAAATTTTAAAATTAAAAAAACTTTTAACGTTTTAGTTTGCAGTTTCATCATTAACCTCATTATTAATATTTTGCTGTTTTATACAGTATAGTACAATATTTATTATGTTTTCTTGTTTTGGCATTCTTGGTAATATGTTTGAAGTAGTCATATAACGCCACCATCTTTTCGCGTAAATAGTAAGTGTGACTGTCCTTTTCTTGTTTTTAGTTTTTGTGGAAGTTGTGTGATTAATTAATAATAATTAGTATACACAGGCACAAGTATATACTGCTTACATGTTTTCTAGTCCCAGATCATCCCTAACTTGTAAACAATTAGAGTGTGTGTACTTAGGACTTATTCAAAGGATATTTCTTCCTACATCTCACAAAACTCCCCTGCCACCTTCTTTATATTCATAAAGGCTAATTCGAAATATATTTTGAAAGGGAGTCATAATTTGCATGTGGGGTGAAGCTGTCCCTAGAGCAACATATTTGCTTATATGGGTTGAGCAAGCCTCGTAGGACCTTAAATGGTCATTTACCTATTTTTGGGGCCTTAAGCAGATTGTTAGCCTAAGCCTTCCTTTCAAAATATGGCAACATATTTATGAGTGACCTTTTATTTTTAACAATTACTTTTTCTAGTCTTTTTCTTCATCATGTTTCTTCAAGCATTGCTCGTATTTTTCTTTTCTTTTCTATTTATTTTGTTTTTTTTTGGGGGGGGGGGGGGGGGGGGGGGGGGGGGTGAGAGATATTTTAATTTTTATTGGTCCATTAATGGGTAAGAATTTTTATTATGACTTTACTATTTTTCCAGAAATGGATTTAGTTCCTTGTTTGTGTCAGACGTGACACCCAAATCATAATTGACCAATCTAATGCTATCATTTATTTAAATTAGTTATTCTATTTAATTGATAAGAAATTCATATTTGCAATTGTTAATAAAATTGAGTGTGTTCTGCCAAAAGAATAAAATAAATTTGAGTGTAATTTTTTTATCCCAGTGCCTACTTATAATTATTTAATGAGAAATGCTAATGACAATTTTTAATACTCTCTTTTATTTTAACCCTCACCCTCTCTTAAAAAATCTTTATATATGATGTAAAGGTAATCCTATAACAAGAATAGAGAAAACATTAAGTGACATGAAAAAGAAGAGAAAGTAACCTCAGTTGTTGTTTTAGTTTTGTACATACCTATATGTTGGGTACTAGTGTTTGGACTGGGACTTGGACAAAATCGAGCAGCCATATCCATTGGAATTTCATATTGTCTCAGTGTCATGTTACTTTTAATTTACACAAAGTATTTTCATTGGTTTTTGTCATTTTGGTATCTTAGAATAGTAGCGTTTAAGGTTTAATTTAGGATCCATACTATCTTAGTAGTGACATGTTGACAGATTGTTTTTCATAATTTCATAATACTCTTATCTCAATTTCAATTTCATAATACTCTTATCAAGCTAATACATTAAATAATTTGCTAACTTTTTTTTAATCTTGTAAGATTATTATTTCAAATTGTGTTGGCTTTGGAAATGAAATTTTATTAGTCCCATCCAAATTAAAGATGGGGGAATATAATTTTAGCCTATTGAAGATATTAGAACAAATAACAACTCTTGATGAATTAATTTCTTTGATGATTTATTCTTTCTGCATTATTTATTTCTTTGGATTTGATTGCAATACATTGAATTGAATTGTTAGTCTGTTTTCTGCATTGTTTTTCATCTCATCGAGACTTTGTGGTGTCTTCACTGTTTTTGAATTCTTGGATTTTCTTTTGGTTTCTGTCACTTTTTGTTTATCATAATGAGCCATTAGTTTTTTGATTTTATTGTTTTTGACTTTTGCTTGGGGCTTTGGAGGGATGATTGACAATAGAAGTTGGTAGGATGTGGTGGAGATTATTGGTGTACTCACTGTGAATCCTTAGGCTTATTTTTGTGTTTTTCTGTCAGGATTGAAATTATCCAAACAGGGCTCGTGTATGTTTTTGTGATTGTGAATCAATTCGTGTTTTACGTTTGAAATCTTTGATGGAATGTTTCTTTATGTATGTGCAGAGCTGAGTTCAGTTAGTACATAAAGGGTTACACTGAGTCCTCGAAAGATGATGCTTGCCATGTCCAAGTTTGTAAAGCTACTTTCACAAGCTACTTTCATGTTCTCAAGCTACTTTCACAAGACATATTAGCAGGTACTGGAATAACTAAAGCCAATTCAATTACTCCAAACTTGCAATCCAAGTTTGTAAATTCTTACTACATGTTTGCTTGTAGTGTAGTTACAACCTCATTCTAAATGGCCCTGTATGCTTACGAATTCTTAGTTGCACTTTGTAAAAGTTAAGAAAACCAGATACCAGAGGTTTTATTTTGAATGATGAGAAACTTCATTAACTTTGTCAAAATTATTTATGAAATTACTTTTGGAATTTTTTCTTGTAATAAATTTACCATCTGTGATTTTAATATTATTTTTAACCCGATAATTTGTTAATCTAATCATAATTAGTTTATTGATTTTAAATTTAATTATAATATTAATATATATATATATATATATATAAAATTTTAAATATATATTAAAAATATGAAAAAAAACAACACATTACAAAGACGGTTGGTACTTAGCCCATCTTTGATTATTGTATTTCTACTACGATTTTGGATGCCCACCGTTGTAGATTAGTTAATTAAAGTTGGGTACTTTAGCAAACCGTGGTAGAATAGGCAATTTTTTTCTGGAAAACGCTTAATCAAAGACGGTTCCTATTACAGAACCGTAGTAGAATAGGTGATTTTTTTTTTTTTTGAAAAATGCTTAATCAAAGACGGTTTCTATTACAGACCTGTAGTGGATATACGTGATTTTTTTTTTTGAAAAACGCTTAAACAAAGATGGTTCCTATTACAGAACCGTAGTGGATATAGGCGAATATTTTTTTTTTATTTGATAAGCGCTTATTCAAAGACGGTTCCAATTACAGAACCGTAGTGAATATAGCAGTATTCAAACACGGTTTCCTACATAACCGTAGTTGAAATGACGTTAATCAAAGACTGTCTCTTGACCGTAGTTAAAATACATTTTTTCAACGACACCTATATCTACGACAGTCATATGACCGTCGTTGTAATGCGCCCAGAACCGTAGTAGATTGAGTTGCTTGTAGTATTGCCAGTAGTGAACTGAAGCTTTTGTCACTCCACCCATATCTGGCCTTGACATTAACCAGATTTAACACCGCGGACAACAGTGTCAATGACTCTTTGCACCTCAGATACAATAGCTTCTTCAAATCACTTTCCAATGTATCATACATAGGGGCATGTGCTTGCTGAAAAGACTCATGTCCCAGATCACGAATCATATCATCTAATCGATCTTTGATGTCAACATCAAGTGGTTCAGTTTTTGAGACCCTCTGCGTGTCTGTCAATTCACCATGCCATATTCATGTCCTATAAGTCTTCTTAATCCCATCACACAGAAGATGCTCCCGTATGTCGTCCAGTGCTTGGCGTCTTCCATTCAAACAATTGATACAGGGACATAAATATTTGCCATCCCCATCCGGTTGACTTCTTTCGGATGCAAATTGCAAGAAATGTTCAACGCCTTCCTCATATTCAATCGTGACGCGATTTTCATTCATCCAACTTCGATCCATCTAATTAATAACTCTGTGATACTCACAAAGTTATTTCATGCATGAAAACCTTACTTTTTCCATTCAAGGTGTGGCCCTATCCCATTCAGGAAGACTTTTTTTATAGTATATTTGTATGTATAGAATGAGTTTATTTTCTTAAATTTGATGAAAATTCGGCAGCATTTCGCTTTGATCTCCGAGTACACGACATGAAAGTGGTGACATGAGTTCATTCACAGTCAAGTATGCACCCGGAGAACAAAGTCAAATGCTTTGTACCAAATTTTCATCAAATTTAAGAAAATAAACTCAACATATACATATTAATATACTATAAAAAAATGAGTCTTCCCAAACTGTCCAAACGGACAATTCAAGAATCAATACAATGATTAATCCAAACTATCCGAAAGAATCACTGTAATGAATCTCAAACGGGAAACTAAGGTTCTCTCATAATGAACATTAATTGTACAGAAAAAGCAACATGCATACTTGACATACAAAATAATTTAAAAACAGTCATAAGATAAATTGTACGCGACAATATGCGTTAGTAGTTGCTTTTAGAACTGCTGTTACGATGAAATTATCCATTTATTTTATTTTAAATAAGTCAAAGTCTGTTTTGCATAGTTTTAGGAGGTTGTTTAGTTTGTTATGGATAGTGCCTTGATTAAAGGGCAAAATCTTAATGGTAAGTTATATTTTCAGTAGTTAGTTGTTTTTTCAGCCTATATATGCACGTTTTGAATTCAACAAAGATATTCTCTTCCATCACACTCTCTGTTTTATTCATTCTCTGCCATAATTAAAACCAACAAATTGGTATCAAGAGCCTTTTTCTTACGGGACCTATAGAATGGATTCTGAAACAAGTTTTTCCCAAGCAGCTCTTCCAGTTATCAATGGGGAAAACTATGATCTTTGGACCGTCAAAATGGAGGCTTACCTAGAGGCTTTGGATCTTTGGGAAGTTATAGAAGAGGATTATGAAGTCCTTCCACTGTCGAACAATCCCACCATGGCCCAGATCAAGAACCATAAGGAGAAAAAAACCCGAAAAGCAAAGGCAAAATCATGCCTTTTTGCAGGTATCTCTACAACCATCTTTACTAGGGTCACGACTCTCAAATCAGCAAAAATGATTTGGGACTATCTAAAGGCGAAATATGCTGGAGATGAAAGAATTAGAAGCATGTAGGTGCTTAACTTAATGAGGGAATTTGAGCTTCAAAGGATGAAAGAGTCTGACACAATCAAGGAATACTTAAACAAATTGTTGGGCATTGCCAACAAGATAAAGTTACTGGGCGGTAATTTTGCAGATTCCAGAATTGTTGAGAAAATTTTGGTAACAGTGCCAGAGAGGTACGAAGCATCTATTGCTTTATTGGAAAACACAAAAGATCTATCTAAAATTACTTTTGCAGAAGTGCTACATGTCTCCAAGCCCAAGAGCAAAGAAGATTTATGAAGAAAGATCATGTTGTTGAAGGTGCTCTTCTAGCCAAGAGCCAACAAGTTAAAAATTATAAGAAGAATCATCCAGGCAACAGTCAGAGCAGTGCAACTAATTACAACAAAGGAAAGGGTGAAAAGAAAAGTTACCCACCTTGTCAGCATTGTGGCAAAATGGGTCACCCTCCATTCAAATGTTGGCAGAGACCTGATGCTAAATGCATCAAGTGCAATCAAATAGGGCATGAAGCAATCATATGCAAAAGAGCAAAAATCAGCATCAAGAGGAAGAAGTTAAGGTCATATCTTTGTGGCCAAGAGGAGGAGGAGGATCAACTCTTTGTGGCCAGGTGTTTTGCAAGCATCGAAGAGAGTGAGAGTTGGCTAATTAACAGTGGTTACACAAATCATATAACCAATGACATGGAGATTTTTGCCAACCAACATCACCAAAGTCGAAATAGGCAATGGTGATTATATTTCAATCAAAGGAAAGGGGACTGTTGTAATAACAAGTAGCTCAGGTACAAAGTTTATTCCTGATGTTCTTTTTGTACCCGAAATTCAACAAAATCTATTGAGTGTTGGCCAATTGATTAAAAGAGGCTTCAAAGTTATTTTTGAAGACAATTTTTGCCTGATTAGAGATGCAGATAATCAGGATATCTTTAAAGTAAAAATGAAAGGGAAAAGTTTTGCTCTAAATCCGTTAGAGGAAGAGCAAGCTGCTTTTCCAAACAAAGAAAGCATCACAGAAGTTTGGCACAAAACGCTCGGGCATTATCACCACCAAGGGTTGCTGCAAATGAAGTCCAAGAGAATGGCAGCTGATTTTCCAGAACTTGATGATGACATACCAACATGCAAGGCTTGTCTATTCGGAAAGCAAAAAAAATGAAGCCATTTCTAAGGACAACAAAAAGAGCCACTCTTAAGCTGTATTTAGTCCACACAGATATATTTGGACCTAAAAAAAGTCCTTCATTAGCAGGTAATCGAAATTATGCTACCTTTATTGATGATTTCACAAGAATGTGTTGGATTTTTTTCTTAAAATTCAAATCAGAAGTGGTTGGAGAGTTTTGGAAGTTCAAAAAATTAGTAGAAAATCAAAGTAGCAAGCAAATTCAGATTCTAAGATCTGATAATGGCAAGGAGTACACCTCAGAAAAATTCAACCAGTTTTGTAGTTAACTACGCCCTATACTCCACAACAAAATGGAGAAGTGACTTTAGTCTATTGTAAGTCAGAAGATCAACTAGCAGATTTGTTTACAAAACCACTTCCTGTTAGCAAGTTTGAGTTTTTAAGGCAGAAGATTGGAGTTTGCAGTATCTAAAGCAAGGAGGAGTGTTAGCAGTTGCTTTTAGAACTGCTGTTACGATGAAATTATCCATTTATTTTATTTTAAATAAGTCAAAGTCTATTTTGCATAGTTTTAGGAGGTTGTTCAGTTTGTTATGGATAGTGTCTTGATTAAAGGGCAAAATCTTAGTGGTAAGTTATATTTTCAGTAGTTAGTTATTTTTTCAGCCTATATATGTACGTTTTGAATTCAATAAAGATATTCTCTTCCATCACACTCTCTGTTTTATTCATTCTCTGTCATAATTAAAATCAACAATATGAAACATATTCACACCTGTGATGATGATCTGTGTCAAATGTCCAACTATGAAGGTCGTGATGACGAGGCAAACAGGAAAAGGGTTCGCTCTCCTACAACCTACAACGAACATATAACATTAGAGTTTACATTACGGTTCGCTCTCCTTTTACGTACTCCTATACTCTCTAACATTCTCATAATGAATAAGTCACAATCAATGACTATCACTTTATACAGATATACTATAGGACTACATATAGAAGCTAAAAAAAAATATGAAAGACTATGCATTAATCTCATTTATTAGTGTCTAAACTCATTGAAGCTAATGTATTTAGTGAAGATTAAACAAGTGTAGGAAGACTAATTTGGTAAAACATTCGATGCGAAAAGAATTCAGTAACTAAACTTTCGAGTCCTAAAAAAATAGTTCAGCAACTATTTCATCTCATGAAAAAGTTGTTTTCACGTAAGGAGTCAAAGTAATAGTCAATACTCACTAACTAGTCAATGCAGCTCAATTTCTCCATAAAATGGATTTGAAACTTGCTCAAGAAACTGTAGTCATGGCAACACCACTTGTTTATACACTTGTTTCATTGCCTTTCATATTTCATTTCTCCTTAACCACTGCCACCATCACAACCTCATCTATTAACCTAGTGATTAAGCTCATACACTATGAATCATCATTATCTCTATACAATTCAAAAGACACCATTTGGGATCATTACTCTCATAAAATTCTGAAGCAAACTTCTAGTAATGATTATATCTCTAATCTTGTTCCTACCCTCAGAAATGTTGTGTTTTTGACGAATTTCTCCATAGGTGAACCACCTATTCCATAACTTTCTGTCATGGACACTGGCAGCAACCTTACATGGGTTATGTGTCATACTTGTTCATCTTGTTCACAGCCATCTGTTCCAATATTTGACCCTTCAAAATCTTCCACATACTCTAACATGTCATGCAGTGAATGTAACAAATGTGATGTGGTGAATGGTGAGTGTCCATACAGTGTTGAGTATGTTGGGAGTGGCTCATCACAAGGGATCTATGCTAGGGAACAATTAACATTAGAGACCATTGATGAAAGCATAGTCAAAGTTCCTAGTTGATATTTGGATGTCGTCGTAAGTTTAGTATATCATCCAATGGAACATGTCAATACCATAAATGCCTATGTATAGCAACATGCAACTGCGGTAAGAGTCTACATACAAAATGTCACATTCCTCAGTTGTCTACTCTATGCTGCATTATTTCGTTCCCTTTCAAACCAGCCATTTGCTTGCCCTATACAAATTTTTTTTTTCATACTTTTAGTAAGAAACGACTCTACTATTCTAACAACTTGTCAAAAAGCATAAAGCATGCATAAAAATGCTTTTAACTCTACTATTTTGTTTTTATTCACTCACCAGGGATGCATAAAAAATTCTACCATAATGACAATTGACAAGCATCTTACCTTCACTCAATGTTCACTAAACCTGTTTCTCTAAAAACTGAATTGCATCTATAAATGATTTGACAATCAAAATGTTGAACTAACAATGCTTGGAAGCAGAATACTGTCATTCATTCTAGAAAGAAAAATATTGCTTTTACCACTTCAAACCTGTCCATCAAATATAGACGAATCTTTCACGCAATCAGACCATCTAGAAACCCATTGCAACTTAATAGTGTGCGTGTGTGTGTGTGGTGTGTTCAAGTACAACCCAGCTTTCACAGGTCATTAATACGCATATTCTAATTAGGTATGGCTTTACACAACAGAAAATGGAGTATAATGCTAAACAACAAAACTCACAGATTTAGTTGGAAGTAAAAAAGAAATGGATTAACATTCAAACACTGGTAGTTTCATCAATGGATAAAATTTTACTTCTAAATATTAATAAATCAAGATGCCATCAGCTAGTTCCCTATCAGAACCAATCAACTAACCAAATGATTGAATTCCCAATAACTAAATCCAAAGAAGTGAAGATAACAACATAGGACGAGTTAGAGGAGAACAGGAAATGTCTTGTAACATTAAAAAATTCTTGTACTACAAATAATCTACAAAGCCTCAGTCTCAGGCCAAACACACAAATATATACATGATAAACAGGCTGAAAGGAACATGAAGCCAGTTGACGATAGAGTAGACCTACCTAATAGTGACAAACTTGTTGGTGCCATGCTTTGCCCATTATAGAGTAGACCTACCTAAGATTGACTCTACTTTCCCTTTTTACCATTATCAACCATCTTTCACTTTCCATATAACAAGTGGATCCTAAACAGAATCAGAAATAATCTTACATTGAGGCTGTGATGCTAAAACATACTGAAAATGAATCCCCAAGGCTAATACAATACAATATTTATCCACCATCTTCACAGACACAACATTTTAAGCACTTGTAGCATTTGGAAACTTTCTTATGAAACGTAGAGAGCAACACCATGTGATCCTTTATTCACATGCCAAGTACACCAGACACACTACATAAAGCTGTTCTGTCTCAATATTTAATATTATATCTCTATATCTTCTTAAATGAAGAAAGTAAATATAACTTCTACTAAGTATTAGTGATAATAATAATGAAAAATTCTTTTATGTCCTCATGATTGAATTCTCATATCAAATGATCACATATAGATGTTATTTTAAGTACTATTAAATAACCTCCATTAACCCATGGTGACCTTTTATATGTGGGTTAACAAAAAAGCTAGAGTGACAACATTATAGTACTACATAAATGAGAAGCTCCCTTAGAGATAAAAAGCCAAAGATTTCATTTAAAGTGTGCACACATACAAATACAATGGAGTACCCAAAACGAATACATATACACAATAAGAATTTTCATAAGGCTCTGGACAAAAATAACACTTACTATCAGAGCTATTTTAACCTATTATTAGAAAGTATTGCCATTGAATAAGTATGGTTACTCAATTCAAGAGAATGCAATGTCATGTGGTTGTGTACGGTTGTGGATAGTAACACAAAGCAGTTGCAATCCAATGAACATGGGCCATTAACTTTAAAGATTGAGAAGAATGAAGCAGAGGAATGCTAACCTTGTGGGAGCGCTGTGAGCCGCTGTGAGACAACGCCGTGACAGCTACGATCGTAGAACTACACCAACGAACCGCCGCCAGACAACACCGATGACTGGAACCACCGTGACAATGTAGGTATGTGCGACAGTGAAGCTAGGCGCGAGAGTAAAGGGGGAGAGATTCAGAGGAGAGATAGGCGCGAGAGTAAAGGGTTTAATTGGAGGGCATGTTTTATAATAACAACAACATCGGTTTTCGTAAAATTCTGGCAAACCGATGTTAACAAGACTTGTTTAACATTGGTTTTTATTAAAAATCTGGAAAATCGATGTTAAGAGGACTTGGTTAACATCGATTTTAGTAAACATATGGAAAACCAATTTTAACATAACTTGATTAACATTGGTTTTCCAGATTTTTAATAAAATCGATGTTAACAAAGTCCATTTAATTATGAATTTGCCACCGCATTTTTGTTAACATCGATTTTATCAAAAGCCAATGTTAATGGAGCGATGTTAAAGCCTATTTTTCTAGTAGTGTGATCATTAAAGATCACTTTCTTTAGTTCGTATAGGAGAAGAAAAAATCTGGAAATTATACATAGTTATATCCTAATAAATGATAATAGAGAAAAAAAGAATACAATAAAATATTAAAAAACTATTCTAAAACGGGTTTTCAGAAAACAGTCTTAGAATTCTCATTTTTTTTTTAAAAAATGCATTCTAAGACGGTTCTTTCAAAAACCATCTTAGAAGGCCACATTCTAAGATGGTCATTACGAAAAACCTGTCTTAGAATCCCCAATTTTAATTTTTTTTAAAAAAGATGTTCTAAGACGGTTCTTTGGAAAACCGTCTTAGAAAGTCTATATTCTAAGACGGTTCCGAAAAAATAGTCTTATAATCTTTATTTTTATATTTTAAAAAAGACATTCTAAGACGGTTATTTACAAAACCGTCTTAGAAGTCTACATTTTAAGATGGTCTCTGAAGAAAACCGTCTTAGAATGTACATTTTCTAAGATGGTTTAATCAATAACCGTCTTAGAATCCTCAGTTTTTTTTTTAAAAAAAATATATTCTAAGACGTTTAGTTGAAAAATCGTCTTAGAAATCGAACCTTCTAAGACGGTATGAGAATCGTTATGGAAAGTGTCGACTTTCCACGACACTAGATACAACGACAATTTTAGAACCGATGTAGAATGGGTGAAATAACCGACGTAGAAAGCGTTGTTTGTAGTAGTGATAATTAAGGGTTACGTACCTGCTTGACATAAAAGGAAGGCATAGGTGACCTCAAGACCGACAAGTTTTCATTCATTTGCTTTCTTTGGTTTCACTCCAAAGTTATATGAGACACCTTTTGTGTTTCCTTAAGCAATCTAGGGCTAAGCTTTTGTCTCTTATTTAGCCTAAGGACAATGTTGTCGTGTGGTTCTGTTCGTTGCACAATAAACCCGATAACTACTTGAAAAGAATTATTAACAAGTCAATTGTAATTTCTAAGACATTTACTTTATTATTTGTAAGACATCAATATGTGAATTGTACAATATACATGCATGTTTCTCATAACCAGTGCTTTGAAGGGGTTCAACGATACTCAAGGAACTAAATCCAAGGTTACTTCTAAATGGATTGCATTTAAAGTAAGTCATTTAAACAATGATCAATGTCTTCAAAGTTACATTTATTACTATATCACTAATTTTCGTTTAACTTTGAATATGTTATTGAATTTAGCGTAATAAGCAAAGAGGAAGCATTGAGTGTGATTTTTATGTCGCATTGGATGTCAACAATAGTACAAGAAGGTTTCAGGGATAATTGTTTACTTCAAAACTAATTTTATTTGTTATACTTGTTTTTATTTATACTTATTACGTTATGTTTTATTATATCATGTAGTATTTTCTTGATCCAAGACCATTGGAATCAAAGAGATTGAAGGCAATTCAGATTTAGTGGGCAAAATTTTATCTTAGAGTTAGAAATGAAACACTAGGTGGTTAAGGGATTTTAACTATTGTATAAATAGTTTAATTACAATGGGTTATAATGGAATAATTTTATGTATTGACATTATTGTGTTTACTTATAATTCATAGTAAAGTAAATTTGTATTGTATTGTGAAACTATCTAGATTGGTTTGTTTTTTCATTTGCAGGTTTGATTTGCGTAATATTTAAAAAATAGATAGTATATTAAAAAAATTACAAAAAACCAACATTGGTTTTTAGTAAAACCGATGTTGTTAACCGTAAATCAACATCAGTTTTTAGTATAAATGATGTTGTCCTCAATAACAACATCAATTTTTAGTAAAATTGATGTTGATTTTGTTGGACATAAGGGGAGCTTCATGATGATTGGAAGTCTTTGATACAAAAAGAAGTTTTGTGCTTTCAACATGCTTGAAGACTTGGAATTTTATGTAAAAGGAAAGCAATCTAATTGATCCATGCATTCATACATTCAATCATTCAATCATTGATTTAACAAAGTGGTTTTTATGAAAAACAAACAAAGCTTTTAATTCTTTACTAAGTTTTTATTTTGAATCAAAGGTTTTTGGAAAAATTGTTTTTATATTGCAGTAATCGATTACGTTAAAGATATAATCGATTAAATTGTTCTTAGTTCATTCTGGAAAAGCCTTCAAGAACAAAGTAATCAATTACCTATCGATTATTTAACCTTTGTTTTCACATACACTGCTTTGTTGAAACACTTTAATCGATTACCAATAGATAGTAATCGATTACAAAGCTTTATCTTGCTATACATGATTTTAAGACTCTCTGGAAGAATCGATTACCAATAGGCAATAATCAATTACACAGGCTTAATTGAAAATATTTTCTTCCTGTCTTAATCGATTACTAATTGCTGTAATCGATTACATAGCTTATTCTGTTTTACAAAGTTTCCTAATTTAATCGATTACCAAATACAGTAATCGATTACATAGTGTATTTTGATAATTTGAAGCTTGCTGTCTTAATCAATTACAAGACGGAATAATCGATTATTCTGCTCGTTGCTCATGTCCAGAAACTTGTAGAACACATTAATCAATTACAAGGTTGTTTTAATCTATTACATGAACGTTTTAATCGATTATTAGGCTCATTTAATCAATTACTGATAGTTACAAAAGTTTGTTATAAATAGAACTAAGGCTCAGCTTGTTTTGTAACTTGATCAATTCGTATTCTGAGCATACACAAGCTTTCTAAACACATTCAAAGTGATTTTCTGAGTTCTATGAGTTCTTGCTTCAACCAAAACACTTAAGGTTTTTGAGTGATTCTAAAAGTAAGAAGTTTCATAAGGTTAAGGAAGAAGAATGTTCTGATTTTGTTTTTTGTATTTCAACCTGAGTTGTTCATTCATATGCATGTCATTCACTGGATCATCAGGTTGTTTCTTTCCTTAACTCATTGATTGTAATTTTGTTTACTTAGTTTGTTGATATTGGCTATTGTAATAGGATTCTTATAGCTTGGGACTAGAGAAGGGTTCTCTAGCATAAAGGTTAGAGTAGTGTTCTCTGAATCTTTCTCCTTAGAAGTCTAATAGGGTTTTAGATTTTTGTTCTTTATCTAGGGTTGATAAAGGGGAGATTCTTGTAAAAGCTTGTAAGAATATTTTATAATAATGGAACTCTAATTCAGTGTGAATTGGAAGAAACTAGATGTAGCTTCAGGTTTTGAACTGAACCAATATAAATTGCTTGTGTTCTTATTTCTATATCTTTACTCTCATCTTATTCATTGATCTTTAATTCTTGGAATCATATTCATTGTTCAACAAGTTCTATTTTGATCTATTGAATTCTTGGGCTAAGTTATTTGATTGAGTAAAAGGTTTCTTGGTTTTGTAAGTGATAAAGATCCTGAAACTCTGATTTGAATTTGATTTTAAAATACCAAGGTTCAACCTATTCACCCCCCCTCTTGGTTGTTGTGAAGTATTCCTATTATTTTCAATTGGTATCAGAGTTGGTTCTTAAAAGTTATTCAAGATCACTTGTTTTTCTTCAAAAAGAAAAATGAATACCTCATAAATAACCTTCAAGGAAGGTGCTTCTTTAAACAGACCTCCCATGTTTGAAGGGGAACATTTCAGTTTTTGGAAAAATAAAATGAAAATCTTTATTCAATCAAATAACCCAGGTGCTTGGAATGCTATAGAAAAAGGTCCTTTTATTCCAAAGAAAACTGTTGCCAATGCATTGATTCCTAAAGAATGGGATGAGATGACAGATGCTGAACAAAAGGTTGTCCAATATGATTTCAAAGCCAAAAATATGATCACCTCTGCACTTTCCTCTAACTAATTTTTTAGAACAATAAGATGTACAAGTGCAAAAGAGATATGGGAGATGCTGGAAATTACTCATGAAGGAACTGAAGAAGTTAGGAGATCAAGGAAACATGCATTGATCCATGAGTATGAGATGTTCAAGATGAACACCAATGAAAGCATTTCTCAGCTGCAGACAAGATTCACTCATATTGTCAACCATCTATTAGGTCTTGGAAAGATCTTTGATACTGAAGAATTGAACATCAATATCCTAAAGTGTCTAACAAGGCCTTGGCAACCAAAGGTGACAGCAATCAAGGAATCCAAAGATCTATCAAAGATATCAATGGCTGCATTATTTGGTAAGCTACTTAAATATGAGCTTGAAATGTATCAACTAACATGTAATGAAGATGCAGAAAAGAAAAGCAGAAGCATTGCATTAAAAGCTGCTACTTCAAAAGCTGAAAAAGAGGAAAAAACAAGTGACGAGGATGAAGAGGACAACATGAACTTAATTGTCAGAAAATTCAGCAAGTTCTTGAAGAAAAATAAGAACAAAAAGTTCACTAAGACCAGCAAGAACAACAACAACAATAACCGAAACAAGAAGATTGACAACAACTTTACATGCTTTGAATGTGGTAAACTTGGCCACATCAAATCTGAATGTTCAATCTACTTGAAAAAGCAACAAGGAAAGAACAAGATGAGGAAGGAAGGGAAATCTAAAAGAGCCTACATAGCTTGGGAGATAATGAGTCAACTACCTCAGATTCTTCAACTGAAAATGAAGAAGCCAACATATGTCTCACCTTCACTATCAATGAAGATGATGATGATTGTAACGCCCCCTTCCTCATGAGGTCATTACCAAACATAATCACAGACAGGCAAATAATTAATCAGAGTTATAAGCAGTTTGGAAGCACATATATAAGAGTGACATCAACAAATGTCCTCATCATCAAATACACTGTACATATCATATGGTGAATATACATATATCTCTGTTTAGGTACAAAACTATACAAATAACCCC
>PYAF01004435.1:8291-25374 GCA_007407185.1 Glycine tomentella
TTTGGCCTAGGGGCATTTTGGTAATTATGCCATTCAACCTAGGGACATTTTGGTCATTTTCAAAAATGTCAAGGGCATTTTTGACATTTTATCTTAAGGGGTTTTCTAGTAATTTCCACTTCTTGGAAAGAGTGATATAGTTATTTTTTCTTTAAACATACTTGTATCACATTTTTATAATTTTGGGGATGTTACATTTAACTAATTTATCAGGTGGTCTCTATTAATGTTCCATTGGTGGACCACTTGCTAGATGGTTAACCATTGATTTTACCTATTGAATGACTTTCATCTATTAAATGTCAAGCTTAATTTTGTTTTTTCACTTTTATTTTTTCTTTCTTAAATATCCTTGTTACTGAATTTTTCGTGTGACTATGACACCATGTCTTTGAATATTTAGAATTATTTTAATATAGATCAGGTTATGCGAGTCAACTAGTGACTCACTGGATTGATCCCTTATCCAATGACTCAATACCTTGACCAAGTCACTCATCGGTCTAAGTCTAATAACACTTGCTTCAATAGTTGTTGCCAAATTTGAGGTACCAGAGTCATTTGGCAATTATGACAGAGTCAAGTTTTGGAACTAGGCTTGAGTTAAGCTCTAGGTCAAACAAGCAATGATATATTTCAGTTTTATAGAGACTAAAAGCATACAATTTTTTTCTGGAACAAAAACAAACATTTTAAGTTTTATACAAAAAATAATATTTTAACATAAATTTAAAAACAAAACCTATTGAGATGAAATTGGGAAATTTTGATTTTTTATTTAATTTTAAAACACTTTTCAAATAATTTTAAAGATTAATTACACTTTTGGTCCCAAAAATTTCAAAATCTCATAAATATTATGTCTATTTTTTTGTTGCAATTTTATCTCCTAATTTTTTTTACAAAAACTCATGATTTTGTCTTAATTATTTTAATTTGTAAGGTTTAAAAAATATTAGAAAATTTTCTTTATTGTGACCATTTTTCTATATTTAAATAAATAAAATTCATGTTATTTTATGAATTGTAGGATAAAATTGAAAAAACAAAAAATCAAGGCAAAAATCATAAAATTGGGAAACTTTAAGCACAAAAACATAATTAAATCTAATTTAAAAACAATAAAAATGAGTCGATTTTTTTTAATTTAGTTTTAAATGCTAGCCACCATATTTTTGTGCTTTAAGTATGCCTTTGACTACTTCCCACATTATCTGCTTCTCCTCAATTATTTGCTCTTCTACTCTCCTTTTCGTGAATTATTTGGTGTTCTGCATGTCGTTATTAGTTCTAAAGCTTTGGAACCATGGATTTTGATACTCTATGTTCACTATTACTAGCTCTGTTTTATATATTTTATGATACTGCACATTTGAAGAATTAAATTACGTGAAAGGTCTTCAAAGGTGTGGTAGTGTGTGGAAAATGCACAATTTTGGTAAATATTAGCTAAGGAACTGCATTTTACATTGCACCTCAATAACTTCCCTGCTAGATTCGTATTACATTAGGGGTTCAGTGTAGGCAATAAGTACATATTCCAAAATTTGGCAATAACTAATTATTTACATCCTTTTTTCTTATACTTGTTATTAGCTTCTGATGCTTCTTTTTTTCCTTTAAATTAACCATTTCTTTTTATACTTGTTATTGGATTCTAAATTGTAAAATCACTCTTCAGTTATCACATGGTTGTTTATTTTTAAATTTTAGTGTATTGATATTTAAAAAAAATGATTGGTTGGCACAGTTCATGGTTAGTACTTAGCAGTTGAAAATTATATAGTAGATGAGAAACATTGTTTGCAAAGAATAGGTGAGATGAGAAGAGGAATTAGGAATGATATGCAAGGGAACATGTATTGATATATTTAGATCATTGGTTACTTTTAATATGTACTTGTTATTATGTGATTGTTGTTCCATGTTCATAATATGTTGAACCTTTTATAGAAAAAATTCTACGAAAAATCGAATCTTGTTTGAAATGCCAAATAAATAGATGAATAATAAATACCCTTAAGTGTGTTTGGATGAGGTATTTTAAAAGGGGAAAGTAATTTAATGGGGGATTTAAATTTTTGCATGTTGAAATATTTTGTTTGAATGTTTTATTGAAGGAATTGTAAAATTTAGGAATTTTAAAAAGATAAATTTTAATAAATTGAAAACATGAAATTGTAAATTTCGTCCAAAAATAGAGAATTTCAAAAGGAAAAAGATAGGCAAACACTCTAACAGTAAAACAACCCCTCTAATACCAATTTTTTATTAATTTGTTTTGTTGACTCATAAAGTGGATCTTATGTAGAATATTAAGAAAAAATTGTTTAGATAACCAAAATTCAAAAGATGATAACACAAGGAGTAGGAAGGCAAAACAATGAGAGTTGGAAGGCCGAAATAAATAGAAAGCAAATGAATCACTCACAATGTGAAGGAAACACCCATAATATGAAGAACATAGAGGTTGGAAGGGGAAGGAAACACCCACAGTGTGAGATGTGGAGGAATGAAACACAAGTGTGAAGTCAAGAAAAGATGCAAAGAAGACAAAAACAATGAAACCCTAAGTGGGAAAGATAGATTGTAGAAACTACCTTTAGGATTATGGAGACTATTGTTGGAGTTATTCCTTTCTTCTTGATTTTATGTTTCATATTCTTATTGTTGAGTTTGATTTCCTTAAAGGTAAATTTTATTAAAATAATCCCCTTTTAAAAACTTGTTGATTGTGGTGTCTTTGAAAACTTTGAATTCAGAGGGTGAAGTTGTAGAGTTATTCATAGTGGGTTAACTCTATTAATAAGAATGGTTAAATTTGTTTCATGAAGGGTTTATGGAATATTTCAGTTAGTTGGTTAACTCTATTAAGGAGATTAGTTAATTCAATTTAGTATATGGTTAATTAAAACTCCATTTCTGGTTCACTTAAATAATAAAAGAAAAAAAAGAAGATTATACATGCTTTCAATTTAGTTGTCAAAATTCAAAATACAAATATTTTGTATGTTAGACTTGTTATATTACCCATAAGTATAATGTAACTCATGTGAGTTGTCAAATATGATCAACAAGCAATAAAGGATTGGAAAATGAAACTCACTTTGGCTACTAACACCTATGATAGGAAAAAAAAAGTTAGGTACCAGAGTAATTTCCATAACGAAGATTGATTGTTTATTATATTGTGTGTCTCAACATTTTCTAAAGAGATTGTGAATTTTTGCACAATTATCAATTGGGAATCAAAGGGTGAAAACAATAAAGACATATTCTTGCTTATGCTATAGTTGTATCATGGTGTTGTATGAAAGAGATTTATATTAGTCAATTTAGGCTAGAATGATATGACTTAGGAGAGCAAGTCATTTGATGGACATGGAGCATATAATTTGTTTGTGTTCATCTTGGCTTATATTGATGAATTTTTATATTAAGTTCTATAAGTTGTTGTAATTACAACATAATTATTATCGTCGGTATAATTATAACTAGGAATGATAGGGATCACATTATAAAATATGAAAAAATGTAGAAATATTGCAAAGATATATTTTTCAATATTAAGATTGCAAAGTTTGATAGAAATCACATCCACAATGGAGGGAAGCTTTTACCAATTCAATAGTAATTATGACAATTCTAAGATCACTTTGGTGTTTTAGAATGGATAAGATAAGTTATTTAATAGGTTTTGGTTCAATTAGTAGGCATGAATGACCATGTGTATCACAATATATGTCATGCAATAATTGGTTGAGAGCAACTTGATGATTCAAAATCAGAAGAATTTAATTCTTCTAGGCTTAAGGAAAAATAAAAATAACAAATTCATGAAAAAATAAATATTTGTTATCGAACTAGTTCGTCTGTCTAGAAAGAACAATAAACAATTTTTTATGTATCAAACCATGAGTCTTTCATTAGGCATTATCAAATGTAACCATTTAAGCTATTAAAGTAACCTTAACTTTATGCATAATTAACCAGTGAAAGTTTGGATGTAAAATGAAATTCAATAGAATGTAACCACTTAAGTTATTAATGTAACCTTAACTTTGGACACAACTAACTAGTGAAATTTTAGATATAAAACGAAATTCAATTGAATGTAACCACTTAATTTATCACTTAATTTATAAAAGTGACCTTAACTTTGCACATAATTAACCAATGGAAGTTTGGATGTAAAACAAAATCCAACCAAATGTAACCACTTAAGTTACTAAAATAACCTTAACTTTGGACATAATTAACCAATGAAAGTTCATATGTAAAATGAAATTCAGTCGAATGTAACCACTAAAGTTATTAATATAATCTTAACTTTGCACATAACTAACAAGTAAATAAAGCTTATGTTATTTCCTTGATACATTTAAAATTATTCTCTCAAATGACATGACACATGTTTTGCACATATAAGTTCATCCTTTCAGGCATGAACCAAAGCAAATTCTATTCACATGCGACTTTTGAGTAATAATATTAGAATGGTTAGAATTAACCACCAATGATAAAAGGAGAAACTTTGTTTGTTATAGACTTAATCACCTTATTCATATCTTGAATAAAAATTTTCATCAAATGATGTGCCTAAATTTAAAACAATAGTAAAAGTTAATATGTGCATGATATACATATCAAATCATTTAGATCATCATTTTTTGTAGTTTATAATGAAAGTTTAGATGTAAAATGAAATTCAATTAAATGCAATCACTTAAGTTACCAAGTAACCTTAACTTTATGCATAATTAACCAATAAATATAGCTTGCGTGATTTCTTTGGTATAAGTAGTATTCTTTTCTCAGATTACATAACAAATGTTTATTTTGATATTACTTTAATTTAAACATACTATGCACACAATTACCCTTAAAATAACATTCAATTATCAAATTGGATCCTTTCTATTTTTCTATCAAAAATATACTTATGAAGTTTTTCTAACTTATTATAATGTGACGCATAATTGAAGACTTTGTTTTAAAATAAAGGATGCTTGTGAAATTAAACCTTAATAATCACAAATGTATAATGTATAATCCAAAAACATGAAATTAAACCTTAGTCATTTAAATATTTTTAGTATCGGCCATTACCAAAAAAAGTAGAAGCAAATAAAACCAAAATACATTTTTCCTAAATTTTCTCACAGGAAGTAACTATATATATTATGATAAAAATTACAAAATATAATTAAGCAAAAAAATACAATACAACAAAGTATTCTAATAAATACAAAATAAAAATTTTGTAACAACTCCATACCATGGAGATAAACTTGTTTTAACCAGTCAAGAAAGAGAATTTAATTAGGAGCATGACTGTTATGATTGAGCCTCTATACCACACCTAGCTAGCGCAAAACATTTATAATTTTAGATTCCATTTACATTAAAATTTTCTTAGTCATTTGGCATCCAAGTCGGCATCACTAATAGAATATATCTCATGAGTAACTTCACTGCTTATCGGTTTCTTTTCTTCCTCTATCCTTTTCCTCTTAGCCTCCATGTCCTTTTCCTCAATTATAACCTTAGCTTGCTTATGTCTTGAGCTAACTACTTCCCAAGACATAAAGCTTATCCGTGGACACTGACATGTAAACATAGAACCAATTTTGCAAAGATGATAAAACAGTCACAAATATATAATATACTCAACAACTTTAATTGAACATTTTTTTTATAAATAAAAGACCAATAAAAAATATTCTTAATTTTTCTTCTTTTAAGGACATGAAAGGGTGGTAGAAGAAAGATTTAAATAGGAATATTTTTAAACTAATCATGCTTTTCTAACCAGTAAAATAAAGTGAAGGTTCAATATGATTTGCCAAATACCGCAAATCACAGAAAATTTTAGAAACTTATAATCATAAAATGTAGTAGTAATCCATGAAAAGGTTATGTTGGTTGTAAAGTTCAAGAAAATTTCTACCACTTATTGTATGTTAGTATAAATGGTTATAAACTGAAATGGCATAAAATTATTTTGAAGTCTACCATAAGAAGAATAATCATCTGTTAGTAAGCATCTAGTTAAGTGAATACTTACATCTTTCAACAACTAATTTTAGCCGTAAAGTTTTATGTCAATTTTGTCAAATTAGCCATAATGTAGCCCTAAAATTTTGATAATTGAACATATATGTTTGATGTATTTCTTGTATTATTTGATTACTTTATTAATTAGGATTAGTTGAAATGTTGTGTGAATTATCCTTGTTCAATTGCTTGGTGTGGATGTTAAGTTATGTGGAGTTTGTTTAAGCTACGTTGAGAATGAGTGATTTCAAGTTTGACCAAAACCTATTTTGGTAAAATCATATTCTGGATTGGTTAACCGTTGGATCACCTTCATATTTTATAGGTAGGTGCACTACCCACATATGTAAATTTTGACCATTGGGATTAGCGAAATTACATTTTAAGCTCGAGATATTAATTTTTCACAGAAGCAGTGAAATTTTAAAAATTAGGTCAGCTCGTCCAGGCTAGCCAAAATTCACCTGGGCGAGTGAAGTCAGTTACAAACATGCACAACAACATAAAATCACCAAAAAGCTGGCCTTCTTCTTCCCCAAACCTTCATCCAACCCCTTCCCCCTCCTCCTCCATCACCCACGGCCACTAATGACCGACACAAGCTCGCCATTTCTTGCCGATGAACCACCGCATGAAGATGAACACTTTAATCGGAGCAGAATCTTCAAAACTCAACTCGAGGATTCGGTAGAGAATGAAGCCTCCAATATTCTCTTTGCAGTTTCTTTGAGGTAACCATGTTTTCTATGCCTTCTCTTAGCTAGTTTGAAGTCTCTCTTGATATCTCTTGTGATTTGGATACAATTATTGGGTGTTTTTATACTTTCTTTGAAAAATCTTTGAAAATGAGACGTTGTAAAAGTTTTCTTTTTATAATATTGATGTCATTTTTGTGACCTTTGTTGAGCACGCGAACTTGAGGGATCTCAAAACAACACCATGAGAAGCTAACGGGAGAATTTATAGATAGGTAAGAGGAGTTTATTGTTTGGTTACAATTCTTGATACCATAGTTGGGGGTCAGGGAACCCAATTATGAAGATGAATGTTTGTCCCTGTTGTGTGCTGATTTTCAAGAAATACTATGTTTTAAACTAATGGGATGCGATATATTTATTATTGATGTATGTTTGTTCTTATTGTGTGCTCGTTTTCAAGAAAAAACTTTGTTTTTAACTAATGAGATGCGATGAATTTGTTAATGATGGATAAAACTGTGAATGATGTTGTTATTGTAATGATTGGATTTTTGGGAAAGTCTTAATTACAGAGGAGACTCTGCCCAAAATTTTATAATACGTTCTTCTATTTAATTCTTTATTAAATTTTTAAATGGGCATAAGAGTTTATTTTCTATATTGTAGTCCTCCTCTTTAATTTAGAATTTTCCTAAAATACCAGTCTCGTGGTAATATGGATTGTGAATGAATGAGGTTTGTGATTTTGATGATGATATTGAATTGATAATTATATTAATATGGGATGATATTGATGTTTATGATGATGATGTTGAAATGAAATGATGTTGATGTTGTTGATGATATTGAAATGAAATGATGTTGATGTTGTTGATGATATTGAAATGAAATGATATTGATGTTGTTGATGACATTGAGATGAGATGATGTTGATGTTGATGTTGATGATGACATTGATGAGAGATAATGTTAATGATTACAATGTCATTGTATGTTGTGTATACACATGGGGGTGTATGACTGGATATCCCTACGGAGAAGAGTTTACGAATTTTAAGCTTTCCTGGAGAGGAAAAAGGATTGCTTAGACTTTCGGTCTCTATCAAAGGTCAGTGCATTGATGAGCCCATGTTTGTATGTTGTGTATGTACATGAGGGTGCATGACTTATTGGATATCCTTTCGAAGAAGGGTTTACGAATTTTAAGCATCCCTAAAAAGGAAAAGAAATTGTTTAGAATTCCGATCCCTATCCATGATCAGTGCATTGATGATGTCCATGTTTCATACTTCATAATTGCTTGGATGGAAATAGAATAAAGACAGTGTGTACATGTGGTTTTTATGGGATAAAAATGTGGATACTAAGGGGCATGTCACTCGGTTTGGGATTCCCTTGAGATTAGCTGATCACCATGGGGGATGACTAGTGCACGACAGGGTGACCCCGATAAACTACTAAATCATTTTCCTAAGAGAGACTATTTCCATGAGAATGGTACCACATTGCATGGTGAGAGTGGAGTCAAGTGCATGCATCATTTTGAGCATAATTTATTTGAATTGTGGAAAAAGTGGATGACTAGTTTGTTGAGTGTGTGTTAAACTGATTGATTACTGAGAATGATTGTGGTTGTTATTGTTGCTTTCTTTCTAATTATTGTTATTTAAAACTTGTTGATTTTGTATGATAAACTCACCCTTGCAATTTTTGTAACTTGTGATTGGTACCTGTGATGATCACGAACCTTCGTTCGTAGGAGCAGATGAGCAGCAATAGGTGAATTTGGAGGGAGATCCTTTTTGTTGGAGTGAAATTTATTTTGGAGAGAGATTTGTGTTTTATTATCAACTCTTTCTTAGTTGGTTCCTTGATTCTCTTTAATCGGGCATGTAAACCTCAAGCTTATATTAAAAGCTAAATTATGTTCTGACATGTGAATGATATGTAATGGTTTAAAATATACATACGTATGTATTTATTTATGTATTTGTGCGTTGTTTGATAAGTGTATTATCGTGAAAAATTTACTCTCATTTTCATTATCAAATTAATAGAGTTTTCATTAAAAATTGAAATTATTCGTTTAGAGTAGTGATATCGTAGTAACGAGGTGGATCGTTATGCATAAAGTATTTAATTTTTTGGCAGCTATGTAATTAAAATCGCGAGGAGAAAAACATTTGTTTTTATGTGCATTTTGTTTTCTCAACAAAGTTCATATTCAATATTCATTTCAAGAACATTTTGGGCCTCAATTGCAAAAGAGATTGTAGCCGTAGAACCCTTTATCACACACACATTTCACATATCACTATCACTTTTCTCATACATTTTCTCGTCAAATTTGTTTACAGTAGCACACATTAATCAATACACCATATTTACCCCCCAATAGTAACTTCTCTCTAAAAGAAAACACTAACAATAATAGCCATTTTTTACCCTCCATGACCTCTTCTCTAATACTTCAAGCATCACCAACACAACAAGCTACCCATTTGCATAACAAGACTCACCAAGCAAAACATATTTGAATACTACACATATTTCATTCTTATTAATTTCAGTCTTGATTTCATTGCAAACCAATACACTCACATATCCACTCATATAATGCACACTCTCATTCACAAACTTCCTTCACAATAAACACTCCATCACATCATTTTGACACACAACCAACATATCTTTACGCCACTTTTTGTGCTTTAGTAGAGTCATTAAATAATATCCCAATTAGGCAAGTTACATAAAAGGGTCACTAACAACACAGTAGAACTTATTGGTCTAAACCAAACTCAATGGACAAACCCATACTAAAAAAACCTAAACTTTGATCACAAAAGCCCATTACCTACATACTTATACATCAAGATCGAATCCAAGCTCTGTAACCTCAAAAAGCTTCAATGTAGACCCTTACAAGTATAAGTAACTATGAGAATGTCCTAAAAGATTACTTCTATTTGGAGAATTTTATTGAACATATGATGGGCAAAGTGGATGGGGGAGTGTTTGGCAATAGAATTGATGAAAATGTTGTAGGATAAATGAGATGTCAATGTGAAAGTACAAAATAAAACATTATGAATCACAGTCAAAATGTGATAAGTCATATATATATTAGCAAAGAAAAAGAAAATGACACATAAAAATATAAGAAAAGAAAACTGAAATATGAAGAAATCCATATTTATACACATGTTCTCACATATGTTTGTCCTCCTTGTTCTCTCCATGTAGGCACTTCAACTTCTGTCAAAGGGTAAAGAAATATCGGTGGAGGAGAAGAAAACCAACAAATAATAGAGTCAAGAAAAACCAAAGATTGAAGAAAGACAACGAAGAATAAGGGAGTAACCAAACTGGAAAGTTGTTGTCTTTGTTGAGCTCTCCATTATTGGCAATAATAAGAATAAAGAGAAGTAAGAGCACAAACGTCACTCAGTTTCTAACACTTTCTTTGATATTTCAATTTTGTTTTTATTAAATATTAAATAATAAAGTAATATATTTAAACTCTAGGTTAGAAGGTGTCACAAAAGCGATGAGTATTATTGGGTGGTCTGTCTGTCACCACTCAATTCTAAAATTCTTTGTTACTAGCGTGGAGCGGCCTCTCTCTCTTTAATGCTTGAACGCTCCCACTTAAACTCTTTTTCTCTCTCGTTCATCGCTTTTTCTAGGTTTGATTAGGGTTCTTCCTAGGTTTTGATTTAGGTTTAATTTGTGATGTTCCTTTCTCTTTCTTTGGTTCATTTTCTCCCTTTCCTCGCTCTTAGGTTATCACAAATTATATCCTTCAATTGTTTTTCTTAATTAATTGTGCAACTTCAAGTTCTTATGTTTCTTAGTTAACATGTGTGGATAATTAATTTTCTGTTAATTTTTTAAATTTCATGGTATTACTCATTGTCTCGTAGATGAATCCCCATTTTTGCAATTTTGAAGTAATTGTTGTGCTGTAGAAATGGGGATAGAAATGGAGAATTACATTGAAATGTCAAGAGGCACTAACTCTATGATAACTTAATTTTTCTTGTCTCACTACCTTATGCTTTCCTTTCCATGTCTTTCATTTCACAACTTTATCTATTGCAGTGATTTTGCAGGGTATAATTGTTGTCTGTTTTATGGCAATAATGTACACTTAAAATTTATTTGATTTTCTATCATATCTTGAAACTTGGATGCTTAATTTTTCTATACTTGGTTGAACTTGTGTTGGTCAAGGGTGTTTTTCTTCTTGCTCTGTCTCATGCTTATTTATTCAATTATCTCTTGTAATAGTAGTTATGTAATGTGCATCAAATGATAGAAAACTCCATGGAGTTATGTATACAAAATAACAATTGGTAGTTAGTTATTTATTATAATATGTAGTATGGTAGTTATGTTTGTGTGGAAGTTTGCAAGGTATAAGACCAGACAAGCAAGGAGGAGTCCATTTATTTAAAATTTGTTTTGCTACTAGGAGCAGAGTTGGATTGAATTTCATTATAAAGGAATGTAGGTTCTAATTATATTAAGTATATATAAGTGGTGATGGTTTTTCTACTGTCAGGGGTGTTGTTATTGTTGTTAAAGGGTCATCGTGGACTTTTAACAAGAATGCAATCTTTCTTCTAACATATTTGATCCATTCATTTTTAATTTTGTTCCCTTTCTTCAAATTGAACTTGTAGGCATACAATAATACTTTAGAATCCCTTTGTTTACGTAGAGTCTCAAGTTTGACAAATGACAACCTTGCATGTATATAACCTTTGTGTTTCTTATGTTGCAGCTTCATTTTACTAAGTCAAAGTTTCCTCCCGAAAATTTCTCTTGTAATGGATATAATCTCTTAGTTACAAAAGCAAGTTAATTTGATTTCACATTTGGCTTTTCATACAATTGCAAAGGGATGCCCCTCCTTTCTTCACGTGATTCTTTTTTTTTTAAAAGAAATTTACACTAGGGAATTTACAGTTCCTTTTGTCTTGTTTAATTTAGTTTGTATCTCCTCAAAATCCAGACCAGAGAATTTGATCTTTTGACACATCGGGTTTCTTTTCCTACAAATATTAATTCCATTTTCTCACTTTGTCTCCCAAGTCCCAACAATGATTGATTTGTATTAGATAAGTCAATTTGGAAAGCAGTTGCTACAACATAGGTTAAATTTTTTTGTTTGGACTGTAGTCCCACTACTAATTATTTACTTCAAATTTGCAGACCTCTAATTGCTTTGTTTCCTGGTTATTGTGTTATGTACAAATTAAGTTTTGAAAATTTTTCTCAGTTGTTTTTTTGCATTGTTCAATAGTTTCCCTTCTTTTGGAATAATTTGTTTGGTGTTTTTGTTGAACATTGGCTTTGCTATAAAGGACTCCAAAACTTCACGTGTTAATTTTAGAGGTTTGACACTAATAGAGATGTTAAAAGGCTTTGGTGTTGCTCTCAATTTGTGGTTGTTTGGTATACATGGTTTGAAAGAAATGCCAAAATTTTCACCAGTCAAATGATGCCTCTAGTGTTCATTTGGGATCAAATAGTTTGCTTGGCTTCTTTGTGTTGTTCTTCTAATGGTATTTCTAAGGGGTATCTTTGGTCGATGGTACATTGTGTTTTCATGTGACATGTTCTTAATTTTCTTTTGTTTTTTTCTTTCATTCTTAGTTTCTTGAATTGTCCTTTTGCATTTGATCTCTCATTTCTTAATAAATTTTTTTATTATCAAAAGAAAAAAGTCCCAAACACAAAACTTAATATTCTAAAGTAATTTTTCTGTAATATCTTCTACCGAACATTCTAACTATATCAACATATTCAAAGACTGGCATGGTGGTATTACTTCTCACAAAAAAATATTCATGTTACCTGTGAATAAAAAAGAAAATTGATTGTCCTTTTAGGATAATGGAGAAACAAGGTACGATATCAAGTATTCCAATTGCATGATCCTTTTAGAGGATAACATGAATAATAGTTGGATGGGGTACATGATGTAGGGATAGATGTTATTACTAGTTTATAGGTCACTATCGAGTTTAATTATTTTTAATTAGAATCACCTACATAATTTTAACGAGTGACTTGGGTTGGATAAAACTTTTTGTTTCTTATTGGTTGGTTGATGACTTGGTTGTGTTATACTTGTCTCATTTATTGAAGAGTTGAAGTTCTATTTTTACTCTTCTTACTTACCATAACATGCTTTGTTTGTTTTTGATAGGTTGTAACTTTGAATAGTCACCAAGTAGCTGAGGGTCAACTGATGACAACAATTTTAGTTTAGCTTTCTTCTTGACAGGTTATATAACTTTGAATGATCACCAAGTAGTCGAGGGTTGACTAATGACAAAAACTTTAGTTTAACTTTCAAACTTGTGACTTATTTTGGTTATATAATTGAGATTCAAACAAGTTTTTAATTGTTTATCATGAACTTATAGTTACATGAAAGTTTATTGAAAATATTGTAAATGAGTCGAATCTCATATTTACATATCTGAGCACTTTTCCTTTTTGTTATTTTTAAAATGAAACTAATGATGAAAAAAATGATAGAAGTTGCTTGATTTATTTTTTAGTTTTTCTTTCTTGTTGGAAAGTATACATTTTTTATGTTGTATTTGTATGTTTTTATTTTTAATATATAATTAGAGAATAATATATATATATATATATATATCCAAAATAAAATAATTATGAAAAATTAATTACTTTATTTAAATAATAAATTTATAAGTGAAAAAAATAATTATTTTAGTTTGGGTAAAAGATTTTATAAATGAAAGAATTTAACTATTTTATTCAAATATAATTTTTTTGAAAAATTTTCATCATTTATCAAAATAAGAAATAAAAAAAATGAAGAAATTTAATTATTCTATCCAAACAAAAAAAATAAAATAACAAAAATTAAAATTAAAACAATTAAAATTCTTGAAAGCTAAAATTCCTCATAATTCTAAAATCCTTCGTCCAAATACACTCTTTGAAAAAAAAGACACTCTCTCATACACACACATATCCGTGACTTACCGGTTTAATCAAGAATCCAATGCCTTGAATCGATGACTGGATTGAGTTTTATTGCACTGAAAATTGTCATGCACATTTAAAATGTGGACTAACTTAGCCCAGTCCATTTATAACGAACCAGTGAAGGACTGATTTGGGTTGGGTTGCCCTATTTCTAAGCCGAATATTTCATGTGATGTGCTTCATACATCAGATGGTTTTCTTCTACACCATTTGTTTTTTTCATAATACCAAAACTGCCCTTAATGAATGAAAAAACAAATAAATAGTTAAGGCGCTTTAGGTACGGTGCTTGGTTTGTTGGAATACCGTTTTTCAGGTGGAAGCTTGGTTGGAATCGTTTGTCGGGTGGTTTTTTTGCATTTGGAGGTCGTTTTGAGGTGTGCAGTCCACATTTGGAGGTGTTGCTGGGGTGGGTGTCGCCGGAGAGAAAGCACCGCAGTTGCAGGTGAGTTTTCTGTTTTTTGGGCCGTACGGATTCGAGAATCCGTAAGCATTGATGGTACATGATTTTACGGATTGAGCAATCCGTAAAGATTATACGTATTACACAATCCGTATGACCTTTACGGATTGCTCAATCCGTATGACCTTAACGGATTGCACAATCCGTAAAGGTAAATACTTTTTAAAAAAATCTAAAAAGTGAAATATAATTTGCAAAAAAATAAAATTAAATATAAATAAGAACATTTTAATTATAAGAGGTGTATTAAAACATGTTGTTGTTAAAATAAAGCATATTAAATAATTTTTATTCATACGATACGGAAATAAGTATAGACAAACATGACAAAACACTAGCTATTAAAATAACATAACGTTGTAACAATAACATATGACAAATGGGAAATAAGGAAAGTAACAATGACGTTGTTTGCATCGATTGTTTCCCTATGTAGATCAGTTATTTGGGCTTATTGGGTAACTGGATTGTTAAAAATAGCAAGGATTTCTATTGGACCAAAACGTTTCCAGTAGTTGGATTCGGCTAACACCTTTAACACATCTTCATCGGTTATCAACTCTTTTATGTGATATTCGATTGTGTTGTTGGAATAAGCATAGTGGGATGGCTGTCGAAAAAATAATTTTCTTACCACCTGTGAGTTGTGAATTCCATAAGGGGGAACCCCAACAGGTGCAACTTGCTTGATGACATCCTTGAGTGTTTGAATGTTGCATCCTGAGGGAATTTCGAACTTTTTTGGATTTGTTCCAATGAAAGAATAACCCACAACATAACCTCTTTGTCGTGCTATGTTCCAGTTGCCATTGTAATATAGCATTGCATCATGTGTTAGGCGAATTGTAGATTGGAGCAGGTTTAGTATCCCGTCGGCTGTTCTGTTGATTGTACAACATATTTTTATAGGACCAACAGTTGACATTTTCTCACTGGACATTAACATTGTGCAAACATCATCATCATTTGTTAATTGCAGAGAATGAAAAAAATATTGCTGACCTGCATGTATAGATGGTTGTCGATAGTACATTTCATCAACAACTTCGTGATGGGTTAGTTGAAGTGTGTTGTGGATCCTACTCTTGAGTGCCTGAAAAGAACACTCATTAGGAACTCGCATCGGTATTGGAGTAGGGCATTGAAAAGAAACACCAATTTCGTCGTGTTTGATTGATCCATTTGGAAAAATGAATGCTAATTTGGAGTTAACAATGGTCTGAGTGCTTGTTTCGCCTAATTTGAGTGTCTCAAACTCTCTGTGCAAACGGTGGTCTTCATACGGAGTCCAGCAAACATCAGCAGAAGTCAACCTATCTATACGCAATCGATAGGTTGACAGAGGTAACGCCTTCGCCATCTTCCACCGGCAGGCACGTGGCTGAACCTCCTCATAGTCATCACTCGGAACAACATTCCCTAACATAGGAAAATGCTCGTATATCCAGCACTGTATATGACGATAAAGTATAAATTAAGACATAATCAATAACATAAATTAATCCATCATCATTGATAACCATCTATACCTGTAACAATGTAATGTAGCCTGCCAGATGCTTCCCATGGTGCTGACATGCATAGTTCAAGTTTTCATACATGTGCACAAGAGCACCAGCTCCCCAAGCGTATCTGGCAGCCTCATCGATGTCGCGGAAAGCTTCCAAGAATACCACACCTATATGTGTGGCACTCTTGTTAGCAAACAGCGTGCACCCCACCAAATGAAGCAAATAAGCCCTCGCAGCTAATGTCCACTGCCTGGCTTCACACTTCTGATAATACAAGTCTCGTAGCCACGCTAGGCGAACGTATGCCCCATGGCATTAGGTCGTCTCAGCAGTGGCTTCGTCAACTGTGACATGTAGCAAATCAACCAGCATGCTAATGGCCTCTCCTACGTCGATAGCCTCAAAGGACTGCAATGCTCCCATAACTGGAAGATGCAAGATGGAAGCCATGTCATCCAGTGTCACTGTGAACTCCCCCATAGGCAGGTGGAAACTACTGGTTTCAGGGTGTCATCTCTCAACAAAAGCAGATAGCAATCCCCTGTCCCCAGTGTCCACACAGCAAGAAACAAGAGGAGCCAGCCCCGATGCAGCCACTATGCCCTAGATCTCTGCAGCTGGCTTCCCAAACTTAATCACTTTCCGTCCGTGAGAAGCCAACTTCAGCTCAGGACGCTCCTGCAATAAAGACTATATCAGTTTTCATGTATGTTATCAATAATTGAATATGCATAACCGATGAAATTAATAAAAATGTACCTCTCCGGCCCAGACTCTACCGGCAATATGGTCTGCATAAGAGGTCAACAACGAAGAGTCCTCTGGTCCCCCTGGAAATGAATCAATCTGATCATCAACATCCTGTGCCTCAACATCAACATGCTATGCCTCAGCATGAACATCCTGTGTCCGATCCTCCTGTGTCGGAGGGATATCCGTATCCACCTGAGGCTCCTCAAGAACGGGATCCTCCACAGCAACCTCCCCTAACCTTTGCCTACGGACGGATGCCGTAGGCCTACGCCTTTGCCCAAGATCATCTTCACTATCTCGACTAACTCCACCTACTCTCCGAGGCATTCCTCTAGTCCTAACCATGATCTCTGCGTATCATTTGTACACATGTCAGCCATCAATCCATAACCATCACATGTCATTCATGACTACAAACCAAATCAAACCAAGACTGGTACACAATTCCCAGATGTCATTCATCAATTCAAACCACAACAAACCAACCAAACAAACACCAATAATTAACTATTACATGTCATTCATGACTACAAACCAAACCAAACCAAGATTGGTACACAACCACC
>PYAF01004435.1:25474-37323 GCA_007407185.1 Glycine tomentella
CTAGAAACCAAACCAAACCAACAGTTGTACACAACCACAAGATGTCATTCATGAATTCAAACCACACCAAACGAACCAAACAAACACCAATCCATAACCATTACATGTCATTCTTCAATTCAAACCACACAAAACCAAACAAACATCAATCCATAACCATTACATATCATTCATCACTACATTTGTGGAAAAACCAACATTACTACATAACCACTACATCTAATACTTCACTTCAACCCATACCAAACCATTCCAATAATAACACTTAAATATGCATTCCAGCTCATACTACACAAGCATGACCATATCGTAACTTACTGAAAAAGCAAAATTATATTCAAATATGTCCAAAACCAAAGCAACAATAACCCTCAAACATTGCAAGTCATGTTACACAAAAAAATTCACCTAAATCCAACAAAAAATTCAAAAAAAAGCATCCACGGATTGGCCAATCCGAAAACAGGCTACGGATCACATAATTCGTATGAAGCTTACGGATTACTCAATCCGTAAGCTTCATACGGATTATGTGATCCGTAGCCTGTTTACGGATTGTCTGATCTGTAGGCCCTTTACGGATTGTCTGAATCCGTAATATGCTTACGGATTAGATAATCTGTACACAGCTCCCGGATCAGACAATCCGTAAAGGGCCTTCTCCACTGATTCCCGATTCCGTTTCGCCATAGCCGGCCTGCAACAGCCTCCACAGACCACCATACCCAAGTTTCAACCAATAAATCACTCACCGGAAGCAGGAACGACCAATGCGGTGCTTATAGAATGCCTCACTGAGCAATAAGGTTCGCCGCCGATTAAAAGCAAAGGAGGCTGTGGTGCTTGTCTGAAATGCTCAGATAGTGGTGCAGGAAACAGGGAATGGTGCAGCAAATGAAGTGAACAACGAAATGGTGCAGCAAAATGGTGTAGGAAGTATGGCGGAGACAGCGCAGAGAAGGAGGAGGATGAAGTGGGAAGAAGAGGGAAGGACAATTTTTTAAACTTTTTTTTTATATAATCAATTTTTAACTTAAGGGTATAAATGGAAATTAACTGTATAAATATGGTGTATTAGATTTTATTATGGTGTAGGAAGCTGTTGCCATATTTCATTTGTCTCACCCGTCAGTGTGTTATGTATGCAGAGATGGAAAGCTGTAGCAGCAATAATCACTGGAGAGCCGAGGAAGCCATCGGTGGCAACGCTGAAGCTTTTCAGGCCCTAAGAGAACTCATCATATTCCCTCTTCACTTCTCTTTCCAAGCACAAAAGCTTGGCCTTAAGGTTCATTTTGCCCCCTTCTTCTTCATGTTTATACTTCTTTTAATCATGTCTTTCTTCTTCTTTGTAACCGTCATTTACATATTCCCCTTGGTTTGGTTTTTTGATTTCCTTCTAGTGGTCAAGGGGATTGCTGCTCTACGGTCCACCAGGCACTGGGAAGGTAAATTCTTTTGAAAAATGACTCTTTGTAAACTTAGCATGGAACAGAGAATATGCTGCAATTTTCGTTTATTTTCCAATTTAGCTTTTTCTGTTTATTTAATCATATATCATTCTTTGTAGTTACTATCTGTGATAGGCCACTGCACAGTTTAAAAGCACAACTTAAAAGAAATGGGTATTTGTAGCAAATTAGTGTTATTTGGCTAAGAAATAAAATTTGCACGTAGGTAAATCAGAATCTATGGAGCTTTTGCTGACAACAGAAACTACCTAAATTGTTTTTCTTGCATGTTGATTCTCATAAACTTCTTGCAGAAGAAATGTTTGTGACTGCATAATTTCACTGGAAGGTCAAATGGACGAAAAATAACAACTCTGCATTGTGATTTAAGATACCTCCCATCGGCGCTAATAAATAAATCTTTATCTGAATTGTGAAATAACTAGAAGCTAAATATTTTTTCATGGCTAATTAATATTCTTCCAAATAGCTCTCACAATACAGTTATCCAAAATTACCCAGGCCTCTTTCAAGACAATTTATTAAGAGTTCTACTTCCCAAGTGTATGATTGATAGGGCCTATATACATGATTCTGAATCTGCTACTCTAGTGAATGGATCTACTAGTTACCCAAGTATATCAATTACTGTTGTTTCCAATAGCAATTATGTTATAGAATTTAGGTGGGAAAGAGAAAGAAACAGAAAGACAGGGAAAGAGAGAGGGGAAAAGATAAGAAATAGAATAAGAGGATAGAGGGAAAGAGAAGAGAAACATGCAGGTCAAAGAATTGTGCACTCCACTTCTGGATTTCAGTTTGAGTCTACGCTCAGTCTGTCTAAATTACAATAGACCTAACTTATTTATAGACATCTACCCACCAGCCATAAAATCTAACTAACAGTAGCTGACTAATAACTAATTAACATCCCTTTTCTTTTTATATTTATATATCAAATTAGTTATAGCTATGTAGCTACAGGCAACACTTACTAAATATACACATATATAAGTATTTTGCCTGGAAATATGGTACAACAACTTGAACTTCTAACCTATAAGAAGTAAGAGCCATCTAGAGAATAAGAAAAAGGAAATGAAATTACGCAAGGAGGAGATGCAGTACAGTAGCAACAAGAGAAGGTGAGCAGCTAAGGTTGGCAAATTCTGGAAAGCACAATACCTTTCCAGCATAGTTACTTTCCTGAATAACTTCCGGAGCCATTCAATAAGAGGTTCTGATTGGTAATTGGTTCCTATTGAAGAAAAAGAGTATTGTATTATTGAACTATAACAGTATTAGTTTCAGAGGAAATAGAGCAATGCTCCCTGCTATGGGAGGATTTCTATTAACTCCAAGCTAATGCCGAACAATCCAATACATGATTTCCTTCCCTCTTTCTCTCTCCTCTAACTAACCTCCCTCCTAAATCATTTTATTGTAGGATGAATAAAGGGAAGATGTGTCAAGGGGATAAATGGAAGAAGACAGACAGATAACAAAACAAGATGGGGTTGTTTACAAATAGTTTAACTAGTAGTTTAATGTAGATAGGATAGTTATATGTCTTACTTTGGTGCGATCACCCTATGAGTCAAACTTACATTTTGCTTGGCTTATGAAATGTAAAATTAGTTATATTTATGCCTGTATGTGAATTTTATTACAGACAAGTTGGTACGAGCAGTTGTTCGGGAGTGTGGGGCACATTTGACAATTATCAGGTACTCAACTTTTGAATATGTAGTTTGGTGGATCGTGTTTCGAAGTTCTTTGACGTGAATCAATTACTTGCCATTATTTGTTTGTTTATGTATTTTGCAATCCACACTCTGTTCATAGAGCACATGCTGGTGAAAGTGAGACAATTCTCTGTGAGGCTTTTTCAGAGGCATCATCTCATGTAGCATTTGGCAAGCCTTCGGTTATCTTTATAGATGACATAGATGCACTCTGTGCTCGCCGAGATTCCAAGTATGAGACTATTGATGACTTATAAGCCAAATACTTCTGCGATTTGTTTTGGGTTTTGTTTTTTCTATCTTGTACTTTTTTGATAAATATGATAAATTTTGTTTGTGAACATAATTTTATGATGAGAGAGAATGCAGATGAAAAGAAAAAAAAAAAACTCCTGGAAGAGGATTCTCTAGCCTTGCATATGTTAAAGATATAATTTGATCACAATAATAGGGAAATAGCTCAGCTGATAATTAGGGTTTATACTCATTACTAGTCATTATTATGTTTCCTTATATTTTACTCTTGATTCATTATAAATTAGAATAACATGTGTGCATACAACACACAACATTACACAGTAAAACATATGGTATCTAGAGCTTAGGTTATATTGAAAGCCATTCTCCACGGGGGACATTGGACATCTCTGCTAGTCATCCTACTTTCGGTGACCTATCTACACAATTACAGAAACCCATTCTCAGATTTTTAGGTTTTTTTTTTTTTTCTTTTTTTTTACTTTCTGCCACAACGTTCCCTTCGCGTTAACAGTAACATGCATGCTGCGAGTGCGCTTACACTGCCATCTCACCAGTGTGACCTTTCGATTAGGAGCATCTCTCTCCGGCAAACCAAATGCCACCGATTGTGACTCATCTGCTGCAACACGCATTGCGACACTCTGGCATGTGAAGCTCACGCGCCTGCACCCTTTCAGCGTGTGATGCATCTTTTCCGGCAACCCTCCCGCCTTCCTTCTCCACTTCCAACGACCCTGTTTGAGTACTGTTTGGCTGCTTTTCATACCATTTGGCTGTTTTGTGGCTCCGTTTGGCTCTGTTTTGACCCTGTTTGGTTGATCCATAGTCCAGCAACTGCACCATCGTGCTTCATTTCTTTCCAGCAAAGCTTTTCCGGTGACCTTTTCGAAGACTATCACGCCGTCCACGTGTGCAACCTTCTCAAAACACCGCTACATGCGACCCCATGCAAGGCCTTGGCTCGTGAAGTTCATGAATACGACGCGTGATGCATCTCCGACCAGTGTCATCTTCTCTCCCTCTACCTCAAGGCGTGCCCGGTGAATCTTTTTTTTTCCCCACAGGTAAACAGTGCCCATTGTCATTGTCGAAGACCTCCACGTCGTCCACATGTGCGCATCCAACTCAAAACATCGCCACACGTGACCGCATGCAGGGCCCTGGTGCGTGAAGTGTTAGAAATTTTCCTTGATGTGGACAATATTAATTAATAAGTTTTGTATTTTAAATTAATTGGGTTAATGGATATTCCAATTTTAATATGTTGACTGACTCATTGTGATCATGTTGAGTTGGACTTATAGCATGTGTTGGTATTGGGCTTAGTTGGGCAGCAGTGTAGGCATTAGTGTCTGACTGGGCTTCTATGATGGGTGGACCCATCAGACACATTGTTGATTAGGTTTTTGCTAGGTTCCCTCTCTAGCCTATATATATTAGGGTTAAGTCCCATGAGCCATAATGCTCCCATCGCTGAAAGCTGCCAATATCTAAATAGGTAATAGAGAGGAAGACTCTGGCATCTTGTTCCTTCATCTTCTCCAACTTTTCTTTGATTTAGTAATGACCCAACAAGGTACACACAATCATAACTCTGATTTATTGTTATTTGGTGTTTTATAATCATATGCATGATCCATCATTTAAGATTTATCATGAAGTTCATGCACACGACGCGTGACGCATCTCCAGCGAGTGTCACTTTGGTCTCCATTGTCACTGCAGGCCTTCATTGGCTGCCGTCGAGCCATGTTTATCCGATGCAACCACACAATTTGAACCACCTTTAGTTTCTGCTGGGTTGACCACATTTGTAATAAGCTTGTTTCATATCATACATATGCTCCAGCTTGAGGGGGTGTTAAAGATATGATTGATCACAATATATAGGAAAATATCTCAACTGATAATTAGGGATTATACTCATTATTAGTCATTACTATGTTTCCTTATATTGTACCTTTGGTTCATTATAAATCAGAATAAAATGTGTGACACAACACACAACATTACACAGTAAAACTGTGGTAGTATAGTTATAATGTTTTTATCACTCTTTTATCTTGTTTTAAAATTTGAATCTATTATGTGTTGCCCCAATATTTTATATCTGTTATATGTTGTAGTTTGTATGACTGTTTGTAGAGTGTCATCAAAACATAAAAGTAGGTAGGCTTTATTTTAATAACATTTCATTGATAAATTTATAATGTTAGTTACATTATCACAATATTTTTGCCTTGGTGCTTATCAATAACATTAACATTATTTCCTTTATTCTCTTTATAATGGATATATGGCATGGTGGAATACTCATTTTGTATTTTTATTAATTTGACAAAGATAATTGAGTACCATCTTGTTTGAGAGTTTGAAATGATTAGAGGTATAAATAAAAATCCAATTAGTTTGGTAAGAAATGTATATATACTATGCTAAAAGAATCTGCTTCTTGACTAGGTTGTTATTTTTGTCAATATATATGGGGGGAGGGGGGGATCCACTTTCTCTAGGAGTAATTCTTGTGAAACTTCATTTAATATCATTTCATAGACATTAAATTTCATCAATCCAACTATCAAATTGAAAATCTTCATTAAGTATATCAAATTTTCAAAATTTTATAAAATTTAATATCTATTTGATGCTTTATGAAACAACTTCAATTTAATGAAAAATATACTTTTTAAAAAAGTAAATATTGATCATAAGATTATGTACTTATAAATGTTCAATTTATTTAAAATTTGGTGTACATGGTCTTTGAGAGAGCTTCTACAAATTAGCTTATGTATAAGCTAATTTTAGTTTTATGAAGAAACTTATTTTATTTTTCCTTATTTTCTTCCCTAAAAGTGCTTATGGAGAAATTTATCCAAATACATCCATACTGATATAAGTGGCAGAATTTCAGACATTTGTATGGAATTCTCAGTCTTGTCCTGTTGCATTTGTACAGTAATTTGTTCCTTCATATTATAAAGTGAAACATATGGGCCTGGCTCTGGCTCTGCTTTAGCGAATTCATATGGGCCTGTTGCATTTGACTATGATTTTGGTCACTATGGTAAGTGATAATATGAGACTCCTTTTTGGCAAAAAAGGTGTTTGCTAGCATCAAATTGTAGGCTAGTGTGACGTTCAAGATATCTTATCCAGTCTCATTTCTCATCCCATAGCCAAAACTTCCATGAATTCTATCAAAACCTCTATTGCTTTTACCAACATGAACATTTAGATCTCCTCCTATGAAAATCTTCTCCTCTCGTGGTATCCCACTCAAAACCTCCTCCAAGTCTTCCCAAAATTGGTTTTTGTCATATGATTGTAGAAATGAGGATGTTAAGATGAATGTGTGGTTATACGAAGTTTGATAAGATAAGAAATGAGGATATTCGACGAAAAGTATCAGTGGTACCGGTATGTGGAAAGATGAGGGAGCATAGATTGAGGTGGTTTGGACATGTTATGAGATAGCCACTGGATGCTCCCGTAAGTACAAGAGTTTGTTACCAAGAGCTCGATACAAAGAGAGGTAGAGGTCGCCCGAAAATTACCTGGGGAAAGGTAGTTAAACAAGACCTAATGGAATGAGATATAGATTGGTGGACGGTATGTCTTAGGACGGAGTGGAGAAAAACTATAAGCTTTGTGGAGGGTTAAACCCATTAGTAATTCTATGTTCCAGTCGTTCCTTTGTTTTAGTTCTTTTCCTCTTTATTTCTCCCTTCTTCCTTTCACCCTTATTTTATTTTATTTTTTTTTTTCTCTCTTTTGTCTTATTTCCACTTTTTTCTTCCCCTCTCCCTTTCTCTTTCTTTGTCTTATTTCCGATTTATCATTGGATTCATCTATCACCGATCCTAATTAACTTGGGTTAAAGGTACTGTTGATGTTGATTGTTGATTGCAATCCAACTTGGGGTGCATAGACACTGAAGATATTTACAATTAAATCATCCACTACAAGCTTAATCAGCATAATCCTGTTGTCTTTCCTTTTGATGTTAGCGATTTTATCTCTAAAACTTTTATCGATCATAATTCCAACACGATTTCGACTCTTGTTTATGTGTATACCACAACTTAAAACTGGTGTCATCTACTTCCTTGGCCTTTTCACCAATCCACTTAGTTTCTTGCAAGCAAACAATATTCACTTTCCTTTTGGAAAAAACATCTGCTAACTTCCTCAGTTTACCCATTAAGGTTCCTATGTTCCAGCTTTCCAATTGCATCCTTAACCCCTGGGCGGTGTTTGTCCGCCACGCTCGTCCATCTGCGTGTTGGGATCCTGAGCTACTCGTCACTAAATCCGGTTGAAGACCTGGCCCTTTGCCTTGAGGCAAGGATCCTAGCTCACTTATCACTACATCTCGGGACCAATGCAGCACCTTGCCTTGTGGCAAGGGTCCTAGTCCATTTTTCGTTATATCTGGAATCTGATATAACGTGTCGCTATGAAGGATACAACCCAACGAAATATCATAATGATTCATCTCATAAATATAGTTGTTTTTTACGGTCAATTCACAACACCTAACGCCAACCCTTCTCCTTTATCTTGGTTTTGGAGAGGCCATACATGCAAGCACACATAGGCGGAGTTACCATACTTCAATGTAAATGTTCTTGGTAAATTTTCTGTTTAAAATGTAAGTTAACATTGTTATATTGACTTCCTTGATGCAAATATTTTGATGATTTTCAAAATGGGAACAAGAACCTTTATTTTTTTTAGTGCATAAGAAGTCATATATTTTTCCTTAATTGCAGGGGTGACAGCTCTAGCAATAGTGCTACAGTTGGAGAAAGACTTTTATCCACTCTGCTGACTGAGATCAGGCTTAGAAGAAGCTAAAGTAAGTCTACCTTTTTTGCTAGTTGTTTTGGTGACATTTTATCCTCTCCCTGTCCTTTTTCTCCACCCATGATTTCTTCATCAAAAGGAAAAAAGTAAGCATAAAACTCTATTCAACAGATGGTAAACATACTACTTTCTCTCTGCCTGTTAACTACATCCCCATTATTGTTTTTCAGGGAATTCTTGTTTTGGCAGCTACGAATCGCCCCTATGCAATTGATGCTGCACTCATGCGTCCCGGGCGTTTTGATCTGGTGCAAAATAATATCTTCTACCATACTAATGATAGTTTGTAACTTGAATTATACATGTTAAAAAATATATCAAGGATTTGTACATGTACAATAATGACAGAATTTCATGAATCACTTATAAAGATATTGTTAAAAGTATACTCCAAGCAGCTGACACTGATTCTAGCTAGTTGAAAGGGGTTGGTCAAATATTCTATCTCACTCTAGGCTATTTATTTTGGATTGGTAGGTTCTGTATGTACCACCACCTGATTTGGAGGCTAGATATGAGATTGTTTGTGTACATACGTGTAAGATGAAAACAGGGAATGATGTTGATCTCAGAAGGTTAGCAGAAGACACAGAGCTCTTCACAGGTGCTGAACTGTAGGGATTATGCAAGGAAGCTGGAATTGTAGCTCTAAGGGAAGACATATCTGCCGCTGTTGTTTGTGACTGCCATTTCCAGATTGCGAAGAGTTCTTTAAAACCAGCATTAACAAAAGCAGAAATTGACTCGTATTCATCTTTCATGAAGACCTCATCTCGAGCTTTGCCTAGCCACTTTGAAGCAGGTTTGAAACCGGACAAAAGCAAAAAGAACAGGCTGGGTCCTTCTTTGGTCAAAATTGGAGTTGTCAGCTGTTTGTTACTTGCTGCTGCTGCTCAATACTATATCATGTATGGAGATCAAAGTGTACATGATATAGCTACTTGAAGAGCATACTCCTTCGGTATTTTTGGATCAATTCATTTTTTATTGCGTAGGCATGGCATTTGTGAGTAAAATTTTGAGAATAGAAGGTTTTCTTTTGTTAAATACATGTTATTTGTAAGGTGTTTATTCATGAGGTATTATTAGATGTGATCATATTATTCATAAGGTATTTATGGATGTGATTTTGCTTAATCGTGGTTCATTTCATTCAAGTATATATCTTTGTAATCTTTACCTTCTAAGTTGCACTACCTTCTTTCTTTCTCTCACGAGTTTGCAAATCACTCGCGTATACCGGTGCTCTCATACATTTTTAGCATCTAAATAATTACTTCGGAAATCCAAAACTGAACTAGTGATAAAAGGGATTGCATTGTGTAATGCATCATCTTTTACTATTTTTTTTTTGGTTAATTAAGTTTTTAATCCCTCAAGCTTTTTTAACTTTCAATTTTTAGTCCCTTGAGTTTTTTTGACAACATTTAGTCCTCAATTAATTTTTGTCATTACTTTTAGTCTCTCTAAATTTTTTTGCACATTTTTAGTGAGCAATAAAAATAGATAAGGACTAAAACTAGATAAAACAGGGATTAATTTTAAGTAATAAAAATAAATAAATGTCTAAAAATTGTTAAAAAAATTAAAGGATTGAAAATTGGAATATGAAGAATTTAAGGAACTAATTAACCCTATTTTTTTATATGATAAGAGTAACTTTATATCAATTTGTGAAAGGTTTCTCATTGAAACTTCTACAACCGAAAGGGTCATTTGGCTACTAACGCCCATTTGATATATTGTTTTCTGGAAATAAATAGGAAGGACATGCAAAATTGCAAAGAAAAGAATGGGCATAGGGTGTAAATGTTAACTAAGGACATAAATCAATTGGTTTAAAGTTGTTTTAGTTTAATTAGTGGTACTGAATTTAAGTCCTCTGTATATAATTGTGTTAAATATTTGGATTGAGAACTTTATCACTCATATATATATTGATTCTAATTGATTCGAACATAATTATTTTCAATGAAAAGATAATTGTGATTTAGTTTAGACAAAAATAAAAAAAAAATATTGTAAGATAAAAATATTAAAGTTTTACTGTTTTTTAAAAGGAAAAAGAACGAGGGAATTTTTCTTCCATGCAATTGAAGAAAGGAAAAAAATTCTCCTCAAATTAGCATGAAATGTATCTTTTCTTTTCTTATTTCGATTTTTTAAAAAATTAAATAATTTTACAATTAAAAATTAAAAATAATAATTTTATGTTGAGTAAAGAGTTTCTTTTTTCCAATTAGTATGAACTTAGATTTAAACTCGTCCTCTGCACGAATTTACTTAAATTATATAATTTGATATTTTTATTTAATTTTATTTAATATGTAGATAAGTAAAAAAGTTAATTTTTAATTTATAGTAGTATACTAAATGCAAAAGTATATATAATAAATATGAATATTATGTTCGAGTGTTCATTTTTATATTATGGATATTAATTACCATCTAATTGATTTTTTGTGTTTATAATTAACCAATTAAATTGTATTCATAGAAAATTTAAATTTATTTTAAGTTTTTTGAAATTGTGTAATTTTTATACTTCCAAAGTTATGAATTTTAATTATATTGTTAAATTTTCGAATTGATGAATCTCATCATGACATAAGTTATTATTATTATTATTATTATTATTATTATTATTATTATTATTATTATTATAAAAGATAGAAAGATAGTAGAAAGATATACCCAACAATTATGCATCCTATAAAACATGTTTTAAGACTCTTTAAATGGATTTTAAATGAAATAATTGTTATATAAAAAAATTATTATGAACTTAGAAAATTTTACTTACTCTTTCAATTTTTTTTTGGAAGTATCTACTTTTTTGGTTGAAGAAACCATTCTTTATTAATTTTGATCACTGATGAGATTATTCATTATTCCCTTATCATTATTGGAAGTATTCATTGCTAGCATGTCTGAAAGAAATTAATAGAAATAGTATGCAAAATGAAAAAAATAAACTATTTTTTGTGATATTAGTGTTCATGTGGCATAAAAAATTATATATAAGCCTGTGGCATAAAAAAACGTTACTGAAAAATAATGGCCTCACGCAATAGCAAAAGGAGAAGTACACATTCAGTTTTTTTTTTTTATTGGTATTAAATTAATTTTAAATCATTCAACGAGAGTAAAAACTTTAAACGCTATACTAGTTTTAAATCAATTTTAAAGCCTTTTACATGATGAGATGAATTGGCTTTTAATTACTATTAATGATAAATAATGATAATATTAAGTAGAAACATTTTTTTGTGTTATATCACGTAAAAAAACATTTATTTATTATATTTTTAAAAAATTAATATCTTAGTATAGATATTAAATATAATATTATTACATGTCTTAGTATATTTGTATAATCTATTTTTAAAATTGATTATAAAATCAACAGGAGTAAAAAATCTATTTGTTTTAAATGTTTAATACTTTTCTTACATTAAATTCCCGTTGAATAAAATTAACGGATTTGCATTGAATAAAATCAATGATTGTTTTCAAAATAATT